>CAUZXS010003912.1:35000-115000 GCA_963585895.1 Sepioteuthis lessoniana | reverse complement strand
TCAAAAAAGAACGCTGATTAAATGATTGAACCATTATATAATCTTTCTTTATATATTTTCTTTTCCCCTGTTATTGTATTTTATTAAAACATCCATCGTTGTTCTAGCAACATTTATATCACCATCTTAAAGTCCTGATGAAGGATTACAAAAACCGAAACATTTTAACATTGACTTTCCTTTATAATAAATTCATCACTATTGGATTACTTTGTTTTTCTATTTTCTTCATGAATATGAAAATTTTGCTCAGGCTGTTTGAAAGATAAAAAATAAAAATTTTACTTGTATATATATATATATATATATATGTAATCTATCTATGTACAATTTATGACTTATGTTAGCTATATCTAATGTATGCATTTGTTCATATATATATATATATATATATACTATTGTTTATATATATATATATACATGTATTTATATACATGTTTGTGGGTAAATCTATCTTTCTAGCTATATATATATATATGTATATATATATATCATGTGACAGAAATACCGCCAAATTTTAAACTGTCACCATTGAGATGCAAGTGAATTTAGGCAAGTGGTAATGATGACTCCATCTAGCTAATTTCCTATCATTTTCTTTTCTTTTTTTTTTTTTTTTTTTTTTTTTGAGTCATGATCAGTTACAATAATGGTTTGGACTGATGCACACCGTGCATTTGTTGTTGAAATTTATTTTAACTCTGGTGAATCTGTAATTGCTACACAGAGAGCATTTTGCGCTTATTCCATGCTATAATGCTGTTCTGGATAGAAAATCAATACTGTTATAGGTTGAAATTTTCAGAATCACAAATTCATTGATTAAAAGAAAATCACTTGGAAGACCTCAAAGGGATCAAACTCCAGAAAATATCCAGTCTGTTGGGCAGTCTGTTGGGCAGTCTCCTACACATTCAGCTTAAAAACATGCTTCTACTTTGTGTTTTCCTGATTGAACAGTCAGAAGAATTTTACACATCAATTAAAAATTTCAGCCATAGAAATTGATGGTTATTCACAAACTGCAAGAATGCAACAGGAAAGATTACATGTTGTGACGATATTCTTCAAAATGTTCTTTGCTAATGCAATTCTTTTCACAAAGGACGAAGTTTACTTTCATCTCTCTGGCTGTGTTAATAGGCAGATTTTAGGCTACTCAGCCAAAAGTAACTTCATGAAAACCTCTACACAATTCTTTTTTTAAATATCATTTACTTTGGTCTTTTTGTCAACCTTTAGAAAAAATGGCCAGTCAAAACCATGACTGTAACTGACAAAAAATAGACATTAGCTAAATGGAGCCACCATTTCCCTTTGCCCTAGTTCACTTGCACTACACAGGTAACAGTTTAAAATGTTGGATCTATTTTTGCCACACCATAAATGTGTATATATATATATATATATATATATATACATATGTGTATTTTAGCAGCATTTCCTCATTGATGCATATCTGATTAAATATTTCAGACAATCTTTATCTACATATTCTTGTTTCAATCCTTTCAAATCGCTGTATTGTTGTTTTGATATCCAAATGGAATTGGCTAACAAATTTTCCATATCTAACTGGTTACCAAGTACTTTCCTGCCCGTCTCGGGCCATCAGGGTGAGGTGTATATTGCAAAAGTACAATACAGCATTTTATCTATACTGGTGTAATTTTTTTAAAATTCTGTATATAGCAACAGTAGCTAAAGACATTCAAGTACATTAGCACTGGTTTCAAAATTAATTTTGTTGAGATTAGGACGTTTGTTTCTAATATGAAGGGCTTCAAGAATTTGTAGTCTTTGTTATTTTGTGATTCCAATATTGTGTTTTCGGTAAGAATTTTTTAAAACTTAGTTGTAGGGCAGAAATGTATTTTTAGAAGTTGTGCCATTGAGCTAGTGTCAAGAAGATGCATGGTAAGTCACCTTCACAGAGTGGTTAACGTTTAACCAATGTATATACTTTTATTTTTAGAGATACAATTTCACAAATGACATTTAAATTTATATGTAATGTTAGTTCTTCGCAAAAATAGTTAATAACCAAGTAAGGGTTTTAGATTTATCATATATATATATATATATATATATATTTGCTAAGCTTACTTTAGTGTGCAATAAGGCCAAATTGGATGGAATAATGATAGGAAGCATGTTTTTGTACTAAATGAGACAAGCTTAACTTCCTTGAAAATCAGCATTTGAAATCATAGCTTTTAACTGAATTAGAAAACAAAACACCAGCAATGGTGTTAAGCACACATCTATTTCATCCACCAGGTGGGCCTGACAGTAATTAAGCTTAGTTTAGCTTGGCACAAGGACATACACTAATGGGGATCAGAGAATGTTACAGTTATGGTCCCATCTTGACATTGAACTTTATGTAGTTTCTCCCCCCACCACCACCACTACCAAGAAAATTTTATTTTCCACCACCTTCTTTCCTGAAAATTACTAACAGAAATTCATGAAAATTAATTGCATTTTATTTTGCTTTTTTACACTTGCTGAAGATATGAATCTCTCTCTTCTCTACTAGAAGTAAATATTTGGTCAAACTGGCAGGAGCAACCTGACTAGGAGAGGAAAAACTCTGGATTCAGAACTTAATAGTGTGGCAAGATAACTTGCCATGTTGGAGTGACAAAAAAACAATTGCTGGAACCCTGAAGCAGCCCAATATGGTGTAGCACCTTCCTTTTGCTTTATGAAGGGGAGAAATCTGCAGCATGGGTGATTGCTGGTCTTCCATACAACCTTACTCAGCCCTGTGCCAAGATCTAAGTGCAGATTCATAATCTCATGAGGTAGATGACCAAAAAAACTTAAGTGTAGTGGTCTGTAAGAAAAAGGAAATTATCTATGTGCATAATATTGCAGGCCATAAATAACTGTCTGCTCCTCATAGGGCCATCCCTGCATATGGGAGGAGAGATGTAAGAACATGTGAAATTATCTATTTTGTTCCAGAATGCATAGATATAGAGCCAACCATATTTTCATAAAAAAACAAACAAGACAGCAATCACTGGTGACTGACATACATTATCAAGACTGTTCCCATGTGTTTTAGATCAATTATATTTTGAGAGTGTCCTCCTGGTGTAATGGTTAAAGCGATGGACTGCAAAATCGTAGCACGCGAGTTCATACTCCAGTCGCGCTATTACGTTCACTTTCGGGAAAATACCCTTGGGAAAGGTATGAACCCCCTTATCCTCCCAGCTATAGGTTAAATAGTACCACTACTGTTCTTCTAGGAGAATGGCTTTGGCATTAAATAACCTACAAAGGTTGATATGCCATTAAACAAAGAAACCAAACCAAACCAATCAATTATATTCTGCAATTACTAATATTCTACATAGTTCAACTTTTGAGACAGTAACTGGACTTTGAATTTATTTTATAATGTTTGGTGGCTTCTTCTTGAATTAAATATTATCTTTTCTATTGAATGAACAATAAAACAAAAAGTTAAATTTAAAATAAACTGCTACATAGAATTATTCTATTTAAGTAAAAACCACAATAATGTTGTTATTTTCTTTAGTAACAGGACTCCAACTGTTAAATGATCTTATTTGGCATGAAGTATAGATTATTTAAAATGAATTAACCATTGTGATTAGAGAGATTTTTTTGTCTATCTAAGGTCGATTGAGTTTGATTGTTGTGTTGTTACCTCTAAGGTCAGTTGAGAGCTTGGCTCTCATTGAAGGATTTTAAAGTCAAGATACAATGAATTTTAGCTGTTGGGATTAGATTTTAGCATTCCAGTTAGTTTTCCCTAGTTAAGCTAAAACCCAAAGAGGAGTAAAGTTTGTTAGGTTGTATTGTCCATCAATGTTCTGATGGGTCAACTCTCAGTTCATGTGGCCAGTAATGTAAAAGACATCAAGAGTTATGAAGTAAAGAATAAAAGACTGTGCATGTACAAGTTGATGTCTTTATGTTTATCATTCCAAGTGGGGAGGACTGACGACCATACAAAGATTATGGAACATCAATGAAAAAGAAGATAAGAGCATAAAGAAAAGATGGCTATCTGACACAACTCTATTCTCAAAAATGAGACAACAATTCTAAGTTTTGGTTGGTATTTATTTACCCAACTCCTCCACCATGGGTAGGATGCGACATAAGGTCAATTTTTAAGAGGAGTTAAGCTTGTCTGAATTCAGTTTTCCTTCTCCTAGACTGGTTGCCCAACCAAAGCAAAAGAACCCAGTCTGTCTTTCCCAAAGGAATTAGTGCAAAGTGAAAGGCAAGTAGGAAACACATTGATTTTTTTATTGATTTTAATGGCATGTCAATCCATCTAGGATTATTTTATTCCTAAACGTTTGGGAATCACATTCAGTATATGTTCATATTCACATTTTTTCATTAAACTATTTCTTAAGAGTTTTTTTCTCACAATTTTATGATTTCAAATATTCTTATCTAATACAAATACTTTGAATCTAGTTGTATGCTTTCAAGTATTCCTATCTGATAATAATAATTCATACACAATTTTATGGCTTTAAGTAATTAGTTCTATTTAATGATAGCCGTTTGTTTATCATTATATGGTTTCCAATAACTAATAATAATCCTTAGTAAACAATTATAGCTTCAATTAACAATTCTTAATACAAGTAATTTTCAGTTATATATCAAGTATTCTTATTAAATATGAATGATTTTTAAACTGATCTATTTTAACTATAGATGGGATCCTAACAGAGTGGACATGGGAGTAATGGCAATGAATGGATACTCCACATTCCTATTGAACTAGAGCCTCACCATCAGATGCAGTTTATTGTCATACCAATGACACCCTCTTTTTAGGGGAAAGGTCTTACCACTCAGCAGATGGGAAACAGTATAATCTAAGCCCTACAGACAGGGGGCAGAGGAAATTGATTTAATCAATTCAATACCTTACAGAATTATTCAAGAGTAAATTTTAGGAATTCTCTTTAATAAGGAATATATAAACTTCCAAAACTGTATAAACAATTTAAGATTGTTATAAATATCTGTTATATGTAAAAGTTATAGGATATTAATAGGAATGGTGCTGTTCCTACAAGAAAATCCATACTGATATGGATTGAAAATTCTATCAAGAACAGCATCATTCTGACATGAAAAGAGTATGAAAAGCTCACTAAGTAAAAATTACAGATTCATCAGCCTTAAAAACATTCCAACAGCAAATGCACAGTGTGCACCTGTCCAATCCAAAATTGTATCTGAAAAAAATGGTAAGATATTAGCTGGATGGAGCTACCATTACCACTTGCCTAATTCTACTTGCACCAAACAAATAACAATTTAAAATGTGAAGGTAATTCTGCTGCAGCCTGTATTACAATAACTTTACTGCGGTGCCTTAAGAATAATTGAAATTGTAATGTCTGCTGCTTTTGCCAAAGCAATGATACGACCGGTAGAAATGACCGCTTAAATTTAGGCAAACATGATGAATTAGACTTTTTTTATTATTTACAAATCATTATTTTTATCATTAAGGGTTTTTGGACTGTTGTCTTCATCTTTATTGTTATTTCCACAATGTTACGGCTGATAAATCCTCCGGTCTTCTTCAGGTGTTTGTCGAACTCAGGAACCTTCATGGAACTTCGAACTACATCCTTTATTGAATCCACAGGGGTCGCTTGTTCTGATTCCATTAACCATAACTGGGTACAAGTGTTAAGTATTCCTGTATTGTTACTTGCCTGCAGTTAGGATTGAACCTGCAGATGATTGTCTCCTTGGAAGCTTAGGTAACCAATGCCTATAACCATTACACAATGTGTCTTGCTGGACAATTCACAGTGAATTTTTGGGACTTATAAACTTAATATTCTGACTTGACTAGGATTACTCCTATTATGTATGATTTTTTTACCTGTGCTCATATTCAGATCTTTTTTTTTTTTTATCAAGCCTTTTTAATTATCGGTTCCCATATTGTATTCAACTCTATATTTGATCTACTTAGCAGGTCTAATCCTCTAATATTCAGTCCTATCAATTATTTCAACTTTATCCCATAAGGGCAGATGGTTTCCCTTTTCTTTCCATATATGGTCCGCTATACCAGAATTTTCAAACTCACCTCGTACTACTGCCTTCTGATGTTCTTCTAGCCTTACTTTTAGTGGGCGACCTGTCTCACCTTTGTATATTTTACCACAACTGCAAGGGATGGAGTAAACACAGTTCTTGATCATGTTGAATTCCATTGGTGGCTTGACCCGGAAGAGCTATCTCCGGAGAGTTGAAGCACTTGAGAATACTGTACTGATGTCATATGGACTACATATCTTTTGGATCCTTTCAGCTAGTCCTTTGACATAGGGCAGACATACCGTGGCACTTGAGAAATCGAAGCCTCTGAAACCAAACATCTCAAAAACTGAGAGACAGGCTCAGAAATTTAGACAACAAATCATTATGTCAAAGTTTATTTCATATATACATTAAAGATTATATACAATGCTAACAAGCACAGCGCTATACTTTTTGTTTCTGATATTATAACAATAGATATGAATTTGTTATTCTGGCAATTCTGGGACATTATTTTCAACTGGACCTCAAAGCTGCTGAACCATCTTACAGAATTCTGAAAGAAGGAAAGAATTATGAAATGAATCAATATATGACTGAACTGCCCCAAACTGGTTTTAACATTCAGGGTGGTGGCCTGTTTTTGGAAATAAAGTCAAGTGGATGATTATCACAAGACAAATATGTTGCTTTAAAATCGAAGCACTTGAAGACTTTCGGAAATGTAAGGAACATAGAAAATATACCTTATTCAGAGTATAACATAAGCTTCCAAGACAAATGGGAGAACTTGAGATAATCCTTACAAAGTTGTAGTCATCTCCAGTTCATGCCTTTGCCAGAGACACTTAAACTCAAAATGATCCTAAAACATTTGAAACAGGTTTCGAAGCCATTTTGTGAATTACATGATTCAATAAGCTGTCTGTTATAATAACACTGCCACTGATGCATTCACCACATCTTCTCTCTCTCTCACTCTCTCTCTCTCTCTCTCTCTCTCTCTCTTATTTAGTAACCTATTGTTGTTTTATGCTGGAGTGATATCAAAGTACACCATTTAGAAGTTAACTCTTCAATTACTGCCAGCATTCACGCATAAACATGATGTGTGGGTGTTGGTTGTCATGAAATAATCTATGCCATCAGCTCAAATACCTAGACATGTAATGAGTTCAGCTTATGTAAGTAAAGCACAAATACCCACAGGATTAAAATTTATATACAGTTACCTCTTTTTTTTTTTTAAATATCTCTCTTCTTGGAAGATATTTATCACAGTCTGTGTGTGTATATATATATATATATGTATATATATGTGTTTATATATATATATATGTGTGTGTGTGTGTGTATACAAATATATATAAATATATATATATGCACAATGAGAGATATTTCAAAACATTGTTTCAAAAAAATTATTTTTATATATATATAAATATATATAAATTATTCTTTATATATGGATATATATATATATTTTTTGTTCAACACTATAGTAAAATAAGTTGTAAAATAGGAAACATCTTAATAACAATTAAAATTGTTTAAAACCTATATAAACTTAGGCATCTTTCAATTGATATTTCTTCAAAGTCAATTATCAATTAAATGAAGGCTATATATATATATATATATATATATGTGTGTGTGTGTGTGTGTGTGTGTGTTTCTCAGCTATATGTCTGAATGAATGTGGAAGAATAAAGCTGACTGTTGCCAAGCACCATCAACACAGTATCTATTCTCTCCTAACTTAAATATATATGCTCAATCCATGATATTGAACACTCTTTATTTATAGATATAGCAAACATAATCAATATATATATATATATATATAAAATGTATGTACACATATACTCTTATTAATTTCCATAGATATTTTTGATAAGTTGAATATATATAAATTGTTTATACAAGTTTAGTTAAAAACCATGAAAATTTCTTTTTTTATGACTATTGTTTTTTGGGGTTTTTTTTTAGCTTTCTCGCAAGGTTTTTGGCTCAGGGTCGAGTTGATAGAGAAGTTGTTTAAAGTTCTACTCCCAAGTTCTCTTGATCATATCAATTGATTGTCTTCTACAAACTATTTTTTTCAAGGTATTGTTTGTTTTTTGATGTTTTTTTTTTGGATGCAATATTTAGTTTTTACGAAAGGTTTTTTATTCATGTGTTTTGGTTAGCATTTTAGTTGTTGAAGATGTTTAATATTTTTGTGTCAGTGTTGAATACTATTTTATCTATGTTTGGTTGTTTATTTTTAATACTGACGACTTTGAAGATTTGGAGCAGTTTTCTATTGTTATTTTTATATATGGAACTGGCAAGAAAACTAGAGAAAAATATCATAAGATAATTAAAAAGTAAAGTTCCCAGTGACCTTTAATCAGACTTTTCTAAACTGAAGAAGCTACTGCCCTAACGCACATGAGAAAATAAACAATACTTACCGGCTCGGCGGCCCAGCTGACGTCGGCTAACAGCCAAACGCCAATGAATGGGCCAGCATATATGCACGCTAGCATAGCCACTCCCAGGCTCACAGCCAATCAACACACTGGGAATGGATGAGACCACCTGCACATGGTGAAATGCCCCGATGCACATATAATCTTCCCTTCCTGATGCTCAAGTGAGTATTCACTTTTTATGCGTAACTCAACACGTGAACTACACTCAAGTACAGAACTTTGACATAAACCATAAATTACTGTCTAAATATACACTATATATATATATATAAAGACACATATTGTTGGTACTATATCATCCATGACTTTCTCTGCTTATATATTTATATTCATGTATATACCATTCTACGACTTTTGCTTCACAAGTGAACATTCATGAAGTTGTTCTTTAATTGATGCCGTTGCATTGATGACTAATTAGGTAGATACAAAATCATCAGAGTCTGCCACTGTGACACCAGTTATCACCCTGGTTGGCAGCTGATGAGGTTAGGGTATTGCACATGCTTTCACATGTTGTATGATGAAAAAAAAAAAAATAGGTAGATACAAAATCATCAGAGTCTGCCACTGTAATAATAACACTTACCAACCTAGGGGTCCCAACTAGCATCCAGTCAAAAGACAAAAATAAAACAGGCTGTAACCCATTGGATTCAAAACTCAATAGGTTATTCCCTCACAGATTCAAATTTTGTTCTTAGGACCATATGGGGTTTGGCAAATTGTTTGAGATATGACACAGCTAGTTAGACACCTGAGCGCTGATTCTAACAATTTGCCAAACTCCATTGGCTAACCTGCATTTTTTTCAGAACTGTGTCTTTTTTTCCATTTGTCTTTCTTTCTTTCTTGGCACATCAACCTTTGTGGCTTATTAAATGCCAAAGCTATCTTAGTAGAAAAACAGAAGTAGTACTATTTAACCCACAGCTAGTGGATAAAGGGGACCATGCTTTTCTCTAGGGGTATTAGTCTGAAAGTGAATGCAACAGCACAAGTGGAATTTGAAATCACTATGATGATGCGGTTCAGTATGTTAGCTACTATGCCATGGAGACTCTGCCTTCTTCTATTTGGATTTCTTTTTATCTCTTTCATGGTACTCTTCAAGATGTTGGTTGTGATACAACTCTATGAAAAGTGTAATCTTTAAGAGACAGTGTTATTCTATTCTGGTAATATGACCAGCCCATTATCCAGTTGTATTCAATATTTGAGTAACATTTATTCAATGTTAATGATCATGCGGTTTTGAAAACTTTCATATTTGTGATGAAGTCGCTCTTAGTAATGTTGATGATAGTGTGGAGGCAGCATTTATGGAATTTTTCAACAAGGTGATTCTCACAGAGTGCAGATCATGAATAGTCACTGCAGTGTCCAACATAATACAGATGTTCCAACAGGCAAGATTTTTTACCTTTATGGATTGTCAGGATACATCTTGATCTCATTGAGTGCTCTATTCATTCGCCCTTGTGCCACATCCAAACAAAAAGCTTAATACATCTTGATGTAATTTTTTGAGCCACTATCCGCTACTTATCATTTGGTTTATTGGGAGACAGGCTTTGTTTGGGCCAAAGATCCTTGTGGAGCAAACAATACTGTCCTTAGAGAAGGCTGCTTGGACACTTATACTTGACCAGATTGAAATTACATCGTTATGTCTAAACCTTTGAAAATTTAAACTAATATCTTAATTCTTATTGACTGACTAAAAGAAAAGTTGGTGACTGTAGTCAAAGGATCCCTTTTCAATAGCTACTACACCAAGGAGTAGCGGAGGGCGCTACTCCTTTCTCTGGATTGCTCTACTTTACCCTTGATATATACCTTATAATGCTGAGTGTTAAGCAAGGAGGTATCAAGTACCATTTTTCTTTAAAGTCTTTGGTATGACTCGACTTGGGATTGAACGCAGGTCCACCGGACCATTGGCAAACACTCTACCCACTAGGCCAATGAGGTAGTACTTAAAGAAATATATTCCTTAATTTCTTCAACTTTTAGGGTTTAGTGGGATTGAAGACACATATGTGTTCATCAATCAAAAGGAAAGGTTGACATTTATCCAGAGCTCATCATTTTAAATCAATTTTTTTTTTCATCAAGTCATGCTGACACCATAGATTTCTGTGGCTCTCTCTTTCCATCCATGATAAAGTATATAATACAATATATATATATATATATATATATATACGAGGATCATTAAATTAGTTTCCAGACTTTTTTTCGTATGGGCACTTTTATTCATAGTATACACATGAGACTCTAGTCCCCTTCGAAGTAATCTCCGGTTGCAATGCACTTGTACCATTCCAACAACTTCTGGAAGGGCCCATGGAAGTCCTCTTGTGTGAGCATGTCAATGACCTTTGTCTCAGCCTCTTTCATCTCCTCAATTGTCTCATAACGACAGCCTCTGAGCTTCGGGAATAACCAAAAGTCACAGGGAGCAAGGTCTTGACTATAGGGAGGGTGACGAACTGTCTTGATGCCCATCTTGGTCAAATAGTCTATGACAAGAATGGAGTTGTAGACTGGTGCATTGTCCTGATGGAAATGCCACTGACCTGATTTGAAGAGTGCTGGCCTCTTCCCTAGGAATCTCTTCCTGAACTCCCTTAAAACCTCAGCGTAGTAACCCTAACCCTAACCCTTTGGCCAATCAACTCTGGTGTATTGACTTCCTTACTCCTCCTACACCTCTCATCATCCCTCACAGACTCCCTGCCTTCCTTGAATCTCTTATGCCACTCAAAAACTAATGCTCGATTCATGCAAGATGCTTCAAAAGCAGTCTGAAGCATTCCATACGTTTCTGGGGCATTTTTTCCAAGTTTAAAACAGAATTTTATAGCATATCGTTCTTCTAAAGTGTCCTCACATCCAGATTGCATTTTTGAAATTCACCAGCTGTGATAATCAGGCTTTAGTAGGGTGTATTCCAATTGCTGCTGTAGCTGTTCATTTGAACCTGAAATCAGAAAAATAGGTCAGTTATCTCATAAGTGGTATGGCAATAACATACTAAATTTTCAAGAGTCTATGACAATTTTAAATGCCAGTACAAAAAAAATGGGAAAACTTATTGAAGGCACCACATATATATATATATATAGAGAGAGAGAGAGAGAGAGAAAGATGTCTGTGTGACATATAGATATAAAATGTTTTTATTGTATATATATATATATATAGGAATAAATGTGATAAGACAGTATATATATATATATATATATATATATATATATAGATCAATAAAAAAGATTTACAATTTCTTAATTCTTATAAAAGTTTCAGATTTTCTTTAAATCTACAGCAAATATTTTAACCTTTTCTAAAAAGAACAAAAGAAAAGAAAATTAAAATCTTTGGTTTGATGGCATATCAACCATTGTTGGTTATTTAATACCAAATCCTGTTTATATATATATATGATTTTTAAACATATTTTTTAAATGAGTCTTTGCTCTTTTTTTGCACATAGTTAAATAGTTTTAAGTACTAAAACATAATAGTCACAAGCCAACATGTCCATATTTACCCAACCCCTCCGCTCGAGCAGGACATAAGGTCACTTTTTTTAAGCGGAGTTTAACAGGTTTGAATCCAGTGTTTTCCTTCTCCTAGACTAGTTGCCTCACCAAGGCTAAAGAACCTAGTATTTACCCATAATTAGAGGGAGAATAATTGGATTCATACCTTTCCCAAGAGTATTAGTCCAATGTGAAATGCAATCAGCCTCGTCCAGGATTTGAACTCGTATCGCCATGTCTATTTCCTATGACGATAACCATTACACCACGGGCACCTCCAACATGTCATTTGTTTGCACACATTTAAATAGATATATATGATATGTCAGTGATTAGTTTGTAGGTAATTTTATCTCAAATGAACCAGAACCTATTCGCCTGCATTCTAGCGTTGCTACTGCGCCTATACAGCAAAATGGCTCCAACTTCTGCAATCCAACACCAATAATTCTATTCAATTTGAATCTTGTTTACCAACTGAAGTTTGGCTATTCCACACCAATTCCATTCCAACACTACTCATTCATTTGTAAACAGTTAATACGTCCAAGCATTGCTACATAATACCAATAATTCAATTTTGTCACACAATAAAAGAGTTTTAAGTATTGCCATTTTACACAAATAATTCTATTCAACATTATTTGTTTGTTTACACACAGTTAAAAGATTCTAAATATTGCTATGTATGTATGTATAAGATTTCAATTAAACATCAGTCATTTGTTTCCAAAAACTTTAATGATCAAACAGTTCTATTTCTAAAAATTCAATTCAGCATAAGTCATTTGTTTGCACACAATTTTGATGTCAAATGGTTCAATTTTACCCATAGATAGGACCCTGTCAGGTGCTACCACTCTGGGTTCAAGTGGATCTGGGAGCAATGGCAATGAAGGGATACTCTACACTCCCCAAATTACCAAAACAGAAGCCTCACTATCACATGGTTTAAGGTCATATCCAGGAAACTTGTTGGTATGAGTCTTACCCCTCAGCAGAGATGCAATCAGTGTATTCTATGGCCCACCCGACTGGACTGAAAAATATGGAAACTCCTGCAAGCCTTTCTAACTATCTCATTGTTTGAATTGCAAAATTTGGCTGTTATCCTTACCTTCAGTTCATCTTTGGTGTTGCACAGAGTTTTGTTGGTCTCTCACTCAACTGTGCCCCACACATATTAATCAAGGGGATTGTAATCTGGGGAGTTAGGTTATGAGATGTTATGAGTGATGGGGTCACTGAAATTTTCTGACAGCCAACACTGTGTATTAGTGCTTGTGTGGCATTTGTCAGAGTCATATTGTCAGATGTAGGGTCTTCCAGCAGCCACCCTCTTGATTCAGAGCGGCACTACCTCCTCTCAACACTTGATTTAGGTCTCTGTGTTGAATCTGAGGCCATGTGGGAAGATGAATGAAGGCATGATATTATCATTACTAGTGGCAACCCCAAACACTATGATGTAGACTGGGTCTTTGGTTTTCATCACTATAAGTACATTTTGTTGCCAACACTTGTCCTGTGAGTTCATCCTCTGATCCTGACAGAAATTTTTCTCATCTGAGAAAAACTGAAGCGTATTCAGTTGAAGATGATGTTCAAGTTTGCAATGCTTTTTTTTCCTCTTGTCCCTCGTGACCTATGATAAAAATTGTCCCTTTCCCATCTTATCACAGAAATGCCAAATTTTTTTATGCCCCACTAGACTGATAGGAAACTCAGACATTTCCATGTCCCTGGTTATAGACCTTATGACTTGCTGGAATCGTAATCACAATCCCAACCTGGATCTTGGCCCACAAATGCAAGAGTTTTTTCTTTATCAAAATGATCAGATGATCTAACCAGCCGCCATATCTTTGTAATTATCATTTGACTCATCCAACATTTTGAATCCTCTGCTTTCTCCTCTGATTGACACCCAAACACTCAGAAATCTTACTGATGGAGCTTCCAGCATAAATGCCAAGCAGTACAGCATGCCATTTTCAAATTTCTGGTGGAGTGAATTACATCATGAAGTTGATTTCTTCACAGTCAGTGTCCAACTGACTCTCAGTTGCGGCACAATAGACAAAACCTGTAACAAAGCTCAAAATGGATAATTTAAAATTGCAACAATTTACCCATCACCCCTTATAATAATATAATATATATATATATATATATATATATATATATACATATATGTATGTGTGTGTGTGTGTGTATGTGTGTGTGTATGTATGTGCGTGTGTAGGGGTGGGTGTGTGGGTGTGTGTGTAAATCTGCCCTGTTGGCTGAGCTTATAATATGCCAACTGTATACTATTTAGAAGAGTAAGGCCCTCCTCCTCTTGAAAAAAAGTTTCACCAGGATAAAAAAAACTATACCTAGTGGTGAGGCTACAGTCCAGTTCTAGAGCTTTGGAAGGGTGTAGAGTCACCCCCTTTTTGCCATTACTCCCAGGTCCACTAGGACTCGGAATAGTAGCACCTGTTCAACTCACATCTATGGATCAAATAGGTGTATTATTTGAGATATCTGTAAAATAACTTTATTATTACATTGACCCTTGAAAACTTTGATATTGTAACTAAGTATAAAGTGTTTACCTGCTTAAAACTATTATGAACTTTATTAGTATATTGACTCTTAAAACATTGATATTATAACTAAGTATGAAATATCTACACGTTTAAAATGATTGTGAAGTTACATTTTTATGATTGGAGACCATAATTGTCTAACTGACTTTGGTATCAAATAAGCCAAGTTGTAAGTAAAGCTGGCGACCATAGTCGAGGGCGATCAGAAGGCTCCCTTTTCAATAGCTACTACATTGAGGTGTGGGGGAGGGCACTACTCCTTTCCCTGGATTGCTCCACTTTACCCTTGAGACCAATCTTATATTACTAAGTGTTAAGCAAGGAGGCATCAAGTACCATTTTTAAAGTCTTTGGTATGACACGACTTGGGATTGAACCCAGGTCTTCCGGACCATTGGCAAACAATATTAACAAACCAGTATCACATTTTTTATATACATACATTGGTATGAATATATATATATATATATACTCACACAAAAGAATACAACAAGCAAGACATGATAAAATTAGAAAAAGATCCTGAGAATGAAATCAAAACATGTATAATTATAGAAAACATTCAGTAAAAATAGAAAAAGAATCCTAGACTTCTTAATAATGCGTTAAAAGCATAAATTATACAATTCTTGCATAATACTAGCGATTAGAAATGGTTGTGAAAAATGGAACTGAACTAAATCATTAGAAAGAAAATAAACTCTGAGCCACAAAGAGATCAATGAAAAGGGTAATGCAAAGAATAACCCTAAGAGACAAAAAGAAATCAATATGGATCAGAAAGAAAATCATGGTAAAAGATAACACAGTGGGAAGGACATGTAGCTGGAAAGAAGATGCAAATTATCAATAAAAAGGTGCCCAAGACATAACAAGTATACTAGGAAAAGACCTGTCATAAGATTTAGAGATATGATAATAAAATTAGCTAGAAAAATATAGAAGAGTCTGATATAATCAAATTAATGATGGAAAGAATTAGAAAAGTTTATGAACTCTAAATGTTATGTGACAGTAATGATACTAATGACAATTATAATGATGATGATAATAATAATGATGATGATGACTGGAGGATTCCCTGGGGCCTTGTAACTAATATGATGAACTGCAACATTTCAAACTCCTGTCCCACTATTCACTTTTGGACTTCTTCTTCTTCTTCTTCTTCTCACTATTCACTTTTGGACTTCTTCTTCTTCTTCTTCTTCTTCTTCTTCTTCTTCTTCTTCTTCTTCTTCTTCTTCTTCCCACTATTCACTTTTGGACTTCTTCTTCTTCTTCTTTGTCCATTGTAATTGATGAAGACCGTCTGATTAACCTTATGATTGAGACCAATCTGTGTGAGGAAGAGTCTTGGGCAGTGAGAACAAGGAATGGTGGCAGCAGTGGCTGATATGGCAGTGCCTTTTCTAAGTTTCCTGTTCAGCTCAGTTGCTGCATTTCTTCTGGTTTCACAGACTTTCGCTCCACATTTGACAACTTCACTCTACTTCTCTCTGTCCAGTGCCAGATACTCCTGGCAATTAGGGGTGAGTGTCTTTGAAGCACTTTTTCTGGCCTCCTTGGGAGTGCTTGCACTGTGACAGTTTGCTATAGAGCCGTTTCTTCAGGAGGCAGTGACCTTTCCTGCGAACAACATAACCAGCCCATTGAAGCTGTGATTGCATCAAAATGGTGAGGATGCTGGAAAGAGAAGCCCAAGTTAAAACTTTGGTGTTGGGGATGTATTTTTGCCATGTAATGTCAAGAATCTTCCTCAGACGTGTGAAAGTAATTTAGGTTCTTTATATACTGTTGATAAGTTGTCCACAGCTATAAAGAAGAGTGGTAAGAATGACAGCTTGGTATACCTTGATTTTGGTTGCCTTCGATATTCCACTCAGATTTCACCCATTCCTGTTGTGTCCACATATCCCTGTTGTGTCCACATATCCCTGTTGTGTCCACATATCCCTGTTGTGTCCACACATTCCTGTTGTGTCTACTCATTCCTGTTGTGTCAGCCAAAGGCTGCACTCACTTGCCATCCATGACGATAGACTTAGAGAGAGTGGTGCCAAGGTAGGTGAACTTTTCTACCCACTTCAGTTGTTGTCTCTTGAAGTTGACGTAGGTGCTGGCTGCTGCATCACTTCGGTCTTTTTCGTGCTGATGGTTAAGCCAAAATTCTCACATACTGTTTTGCATGTTTGCTTTGGTAGAAGCATTCAGTGCACAGTTGTTGGCAAAGAGAAACTCGTTGACGATATCAGTCTTCACCTTGGCCTTTGCTTGAAACCTTCTGAGGTTGAAGACAGAACCGTCAGTGAGGTATCAAATGTTGATTCCATTATCTGAGCCACTAAATGCATCAAAAAATATTGCAGAAAACATGATACTGAAAAGAGTGGGGGCCAGGACACACCCCTGCTTTATCCCATTTGTGACAGGAAAGACTACAGACTTTTCTCTTTTGTCTTGCACCCTTGCATGCATGCTGTCATGAAATTATCTAACGATGGTGATGAATTTCTCAGGGCAACCATATTTTGCCATGATTCTCTAAAGGCCGTGTCTACTAACCAAGTCAAATGCCTTGGTCAGATCAACATAAGTTGAGTAGAGGTCAGTGTTCTGTTCCTGAAACTTCTCTTACAGCTGTCTTACAGCAAACACCATGTCAACAGTCCCATGTTCCTTACAGAAGCCATATTGACTCTCCAGTAGGAGTCCATGTTTGAGATGGTTGTTCAGGTGATTCAGAAGGACTCTGGCTAGGACCTTGCCTATGATTGAAAGTAAGGAGATCCCGCAGTGATTATCGCATGCCTTTTGGTTCTCTTTCTGTTTGTAAATATGAATGATGGAGACATCTTTGAAGTCCTATGGTAGTTGTTCTTTCACCCATATCAGCTGAATGAGGGTCAGAAGTTTACCCATCAGCACTGATACAATCTCCTTATAGATTTCTGCAGGAACTAAGTCAAATCTAGGTGCTTTGCCACTGGATAGTTGACAGATTGCTACCTGAATTTCCCCCAGGGTTGGAATGATATCGAGTGACTCATTCACTGGGACTTACGGCAGCCATTCAATGGCCTTGTCGCTGATAGAAGATGGCCTGTTTAGTACACCATCAAAATGCTCAGTGCACATTACCAGGATCTTATTCTTCCCTGATATGAGCTTGGTTCAATCTGCACTCAGAAGCAGAGAAGAGCTGGCACTGGCGGGACAGTAGACTTCCTTCAGACTGCTGTAAAAGTTTTTCATGTCATTCTTGTATGTATAACCTTGGATTTCATCAGCTCTACACTCAGTCAGGAATCTTGCATTTTGCTCAGCTTGAGCTGAACGGTGCTGTGAATACTCCTTTGAGTATATTTCTTGGTAGTACTCTGAAGATCATGGAGGTATGACAGGTGGGCAGCACACTTTTTCCTCATGAGATCTTGGCATGGTTCTTATCAAACCAGTCTCTGTATCTTCTGGTAGATGGTCCTAAACATAGCTGTGGTGTCCCGGAGAGTGATCCAAGCTGCTTCCACATTTTTCTCTTCCAAAAGGATGGTATCTAGCCACTCATCTAAGGCCTCAACAAAAGATTGATTGGTTGGAACGTCTTTTAGCTTCATGATGTTCAATCGCTTTGGTGCTTTTTTGCCCTATGGTCTTGTTTTAGGCTGGACTCTGATGTTTAGTTTAGAAATAATTTGGTGATCATCTGACCAGCATTCTGCACTATACATGGCCTTCATGACTCTCACATCCCATCTATCTCTCCATCTCACAATGACATTGTTGATCAGATGCCAGTGCTTAGAGCAGGGGTGCATCCAGGATGTCTTGTTGTGAGTAGGGAGGTAGAATATGGTGTTGGGGATTAGAAAATTATGCTTGGCACAGGTCTGAAGAACCAGTAGGCCATTGCTGTTGCATTTTCCGGTCCAAGGAGATGTTGTCTTGTCCAACTCTTGCATTTAAGTCACTAAGAATTATGAGCTTGTCTGCATGTCTATGAAGACTTTGAATATGTTATCTCAGCTGTTTAGCCGTGATAACATATTCAAAGTCTTCATAAAACTTGTCTTTTGTCTCATCCATGTTGGTCATGATGGTTGCATAGGTGCTGATGATGGTAGCGAACTTTTTTCCGTGATGAAGTGGAAGTCTCATAGTCATGAGGTGATCATTCACCCTTTTCAGAGGGCAGGCTAACTTGCCGACAAGTGAAGTCTTGTTGGCATAGCCCACCCCGGCTTCGCATTTATCATTGGATGTATGTCCGCTCCAGAAAAAAGAATTGCCTGAGCTCTTCTCAGTCAGCTTTCCCTTGCCTGCCAGCCTGATCTCACTGAGGGTGGCAATGTTAATTTTGTACCTAGCAAGTTCAGAAAGAGAGCTGTTCAGACACTCAGATGGCTACTGAACATTACTTCTATTCCAGTCAGTAAGGAGTGACCATATAGCCTTAGTGACCTGTGTGCAGGTCTGTGGCTATGACTTCAAGTGCACCCTCACTTGTCGCTTCATTGCACACCCGTCACCACAGGACTTGAGGTAATAAGGTGGGAGAAATATCGATTGATGAGTTGCACTTGACTTTGTTTAAAGTGAAGTAGGTTTGTACAGAGCCAGCCTTACTCTCTCTCATCCCAGCCTTACTCTCTCTCTCATCCCAGCTTTACTCTTTCATCCCAGCCTTACTCTCTCATCCCAGCTAACCTGATCCAGAAGTAACACAAGGCCAAGACAGCTGAAGACCAGAGGGGATGCAGGAGGTGACGAATACACCAGCCAACTGCCTGCGAGGCTCCACTTCTGATTTTCTGTCAGGGTTTACTCCCTTACACTGAGGATAGCTAGCTACTGACATACACCTCCTGGATTTGATCACATGACTTGTTTACATACACATACATGTTACTAAATGCTAACCGTCAAAGTAAACAGATCAAAGTTTATTACATGAAGCGGAAATAGACGAATCAAAGTCCATTAATTATTATATTATTACCATTATTAGTTAAACAATGTCTTTTTGTTTATTTAACTATCTACTATTGATATATTAATGCTAAAAAAAATTATCATTAGTGTTAATTAAAATAAATAAGGTCCAGGCAGGAATGGGATAAATATATATTTTATTTTAGAGTTAACACGTGCGACTCGTCTCGAAGAGATCCCTCAAAAAGTGCTCAACCCTCTTTCTCTCCCTTCGTCTCCTGGCAGCTCCCTTCTCCTCCAGGGGGAGATAATTGCTCGTCCCATAAGCCAAGATAGGATGTTAACAATTAGAATTCCAGACACCTACTTATGATTCAAAAAACCTTACTTAAAAAAAAGCGATGACAGGTAAAAAAAATTATACTTGGATTATAGTTAAATAAACGTAAACTACAGTTAAGATATATTTGAATGTTGTTGGTAAAAATATGATAAAATTAATTTGATACAGTTATTGCTAGTCTATTACAAAGATAAAATAAATTGATGAATAAAAGTAATTATCTGGATTTTTTCTTTTTCTATTTTCTTGATAGATGTCTAAATAAATAGATAAATAAATAAACAAATAAGTAAAGTCACTTGGACCGATTTTATAATTAAGTTAAATATGATATTGTTCATTTTCAATTGCTACGGTTACACTGGGAAATATATCTGGTTAGTAAGATACATTTGTTTTTAAAAATTTATCGATTAGCTTTATATCTTAAACAATCAAATAGTATATGATACAAAGAATGAATATATAGATTGAAAAGTAAAAATCATTACTTCCCTTATTTACTTTAAATGTACAATTTTCGAGGAACAACGAAAAGGACATCCATTCACTTCAACATTAGCATTTTGGACAAATACCCTTGGGAAAGGCATGAACCCTCATATCCTCCCACCAAACTATGGTTTAAATAGTATCACGGCTGTTCTTCTACATATCATCTGCTCATCAGAATTTATGGCATCAAAAAATCTTCTTTCATTTTATAAGTTCTCCTTATCTCCGAACAGAAGATGCTCTTTTTTGATTATCATATTTACCCAACCCCTCCTCTCGGGCAGGATATGACACAAGGTCAATTTTTAAGCGGAGTTTAACAGGTTTCAATTCAGAGTTTTTCTTCTCCTAGACTAGTTGCCCCATCAAGGCTGAAGAACCTAGTCTGTCCTACTATTTACCCATAGCTGGAGGGAGAATAATTGGTTTCATACCTTTCCCAAGGGTATTAGTGCTATGTGAAATGCAATCAGTCTCGTCCAGGATTTGAACTCGTGTCGGCGTGTCCATTTCCTATGACGATAACCATTACACCACGGGCACCTCCACGTGCTCTTTTTGATTATTGTCATTATAAATAGGCATAAATTTTGAGACCATCACTTATACAATATAGACAGACACATGTATATAAGCATATATACAGATGTTTTTAGGTGCCTGTGGTATAATGGTTATCGTCGCAGGATATGGACACGGCGACACGAGTTCAAATCCTGGACGAGGCTGATTGCATTTCACATAGCACTAATACCCTTGGGAAAGGTATGAATCCAATTATTCTCCCTCCAACTATGGGTAAATAGTAGGGCAGACTAGGTTCTTCAGCCTTGGTGGGGCAAATAGTCTAGGAGAAGGAAAACTCTGAATTGAAACCTGTTAAACTCCACTTAAAAATTGACCTTGTGGAGGGGTTGGGTAAATAGGATTTACAGATGTTTTTATTGAGTCTGGCAAAACTTGTGACTTGTATTTTGCACAGTCAAATAGCATTAAATACAAATATATATTTGGTTTGGTTAATGGCCTATCAACCTTCATGGGTCATTTAATGCCAAAGATATCCTTGTAGTTAGAGCATGAATGGGATTGTTAAAAGCAATCAGCAAGTATTCATATGTATTTCCATGGGGTGCAGATATCGAATGCCTTTTACTTTTGCTTATTACCTCTCACCCTCTTTTCACTCTCTCTCTCTCTCTCTCTCTCTCTCTCTCTGTCAGTTCATTAGCCATTTCCCCATATTCTCTTCTTTTGGTCAGTAGTCATCTTCTTTTGCCAACCAACATAGTTCCACTTCTTCCTTTTCTTGTGTACCAAATTTCTTTATTAATCATAGATGTGTCTTTTCAACACGCATTACTGACTCCTTACAAACGTCGGGAATTAGCTAGACTATAGATGGAAATGAGGTCTACTCTCTTTAACTGGACTAATCTAAAGTTGCTGTCTAACTTTTTACTTCTAGAACCCCTCAGTCATGTGACTGAGATTATCCCATCACAGTCAAGTTCTCAAATTGATCTTGGAGGTCATCATGTGTCGATTAAGTTTCTGCTTTCACAGAAATTTTTGAAATTTTTAAAGATTATCTGCATGCTAAATGAAAGATTCAACCAATCTGTTATAAAACAAGTCTTCTCAGTATCTACTTATCTCTCTCAATTTGTTTATATATATATATATATATATATATATATATATATATATATATATATATATATATATATATATAGTACAATTAAATGGAGACTCAAACTCGGTTAAGCCATCATGATAAATTTATTTCGGCGGAGAATATTGTTAGTATATTCTCCGTCTCATCAGATGACTCTTTTACATGCTCTGTATTGTCCCAGAGATGCGAATGAGGAGTTACAGTTCGTATTCAGAAGATAAAAAAGGAAAATTAAAGAAATTTAAAAAATAAATTAAGAATCAGAAAATAAAGATAAAAATAAAAATAAGAATAAAATGAAAATAAAAATAAAAAAATAAAAATAAAAACCTAAAGTGGAAATCCAATTCCAAAGTTACAAATTCTTTCGTTCACAGGCGTGAGCAGAGGATGTTATATATATATATATATATATATATATATATATATATATATATATATATATATATATATAAAATAAAGACAAATTTTGTCTGTATAATTTATTTAAGATCCTTTCAAGTTTTCTAATAAGTGTCTTAGTTTCAGGTTGGAATTGAAACTAAGACATTTACTCATATCAGAAAACTTGAAAGGATCTTAAATGAATTATACAGGCAAAATTTGTCTTTATTATTTAAGGAAACATGCTTAAATGAACGACTGCTGCCTAACTACACACACACACACACACACACACACACACACACACACATATATATATATATATATATATATATATATATATATATATATATATACATATATATATTGTTTTTAAAAGCCTGTGCATAATATAGTATTTTGAAAACAATTAGAATATTTTAAAATCCTAAAAAAAAAGGAGCCTTTGTTTCAGTCACTATTTTTCAAAGATTTGTCAGTGACAATAAAGTTTATATTTGAAGAAGTAAACATGGGATATTATCCATCAAAAAAGCCTGGGGGGAGTGAAGAAAACTGCTTAAAAAAATTCCCCAAAGTGAGAAGAGTTGGTGTGGGTAATAGTGTTTTCTCAGGGGGGGGTGGTTAATACATTTTTGCTGATAGAACTTTGTGTCTTCCTTATGTTTTCTGAGATTAAATATTTTCATTTTAATTCATTTTTTACGATTATCTTCAAAATTTTCTTGTCTTTTTTAAGTTTTTAGATGAATTATTTTCATTTTTCTGTATATTAGACAGACTGTTGTTTTTAACTAAGAAATTTTTCAGCCTTTCTTATATTTTTTAATATTAATTGTTTTCATTATTTTTTTTTACCATTATCTTCTTTGTTATTTTTAACACAATTTTACAGATAGATTTTTTAATTTATGTTCATTGAAAATCAAGAATTTTAATTTTTTTTTCTATTGTTTTTAATATACGTTTCAACCGGCATATCCATCAACCTGCATCAGATGTTTGCTCTAAATTTTGTATATAATTAAGCAGCAAAAATCATTGAACATTATTGAAATAAAAAAATGTTTGTAATTAATCAAATCTACAACTATATCTCCTTTATAACTGAATGAACAGACACCTAACAAAGTTATTTTCAATAAACAATTCTATTAATTTTTCAATCTAACTGTAAATAATAATTAAATGATTACAGTGGGCAATTAGCATGAAAATGAAGAGTCCTTAATTTTAACTGTATGACACTCGATCAAAGGTTACACACCTTTGGATCTGTTTTTCAATGGGAGACAATTTGTAGGGCAGAATGAAAAGTAGGTGTATATGCGTATTATCTATTAAGTTGGTTAAGGGCAAAAGAGAAATCTGCCGAGGCGGACAACAAAAAATCCGCCCACACATGTGGAACAACAATGTCAGGGAATTCAGTGGCAAACAAGAAAACAGAGTGAAAGTGAGAGGAGAGAGAGAGAGGAGTGAAGTGTGTATGAATGTGTATGTATAGAAGGAGGAAGGGGAGATAAGCAAAGACAGAAAAAATGTGAACGAGAGAGAGAGAGAAGAATAAGAGAGTGATTGATGAAAGCAAATTGAATTAATCAAAATGAGAGAGAGAGAGAGAGAGAGAGAGAGAGGGGAGAGAGAGAGAGAGTGAATGAGTATGTGTGTATGTGTGTGTATGTTTGTGCTTGAGTAAGCAAGTGTAAGTGTGTGTGCTTGTGGGAATGTGTGTGCCTATATATAAGTGTGTATGTGTGTCCGTATATGTGTAAAAGAAGGAAGAGGAGATAAACAATAACAGAAAAAATGAGAAAGAGAGAGGGGGGAAGAAAAAGAGAGTGATAGATGAAAGCAAACTGAATTCAACAAAATGAGAAAGAGAGGGGGGAAGAAAAAGAGAGTGATAGATGAAAGCAAACTGAATTCAACAAAATGAGAAAGAGAGGGAGGGAAGAAAAAGAGAGTGATAGATGAAAGCAAACTGAATTCAACAAAATGAGAAAGAGAGAGGGAGGAAGAAAGAAAGGGAGGAGATGAACAAAAGGAGCCTGTCCTATGGCCAAGATTATTCTCTATTTCAGGCTTAGATTAGTCGTCGGTGCAACACAATCTTCTAAATCCCATTGTATATTATATAGTAAATATTGACAGAAAGGGTGTGTGAATAGTGAAAGGGTCTTATCCCTAAATTGATAGAGAGAAAGAGAGAAATACAGAAATAAAAATAAGGGTAAATGATTTTAACTCTTGGAGATGACAGATTTTACAGATGGACTAACATACTGTAATGAGGAAAACTGTCACAGCCATTTTGATGGAATAGGACATAGTTGCCTTCAATATAGACATTCAAAATTCTGACCTTCAGATGAATTTGAACACTTACGACTGCTATTAAGAAGCAAAGTAAGAGCTATATCAAATATATAGATATGAATAGACTGAGATAGATAATTAGATGAGAATGGACAGACTTAAATAGATAGATAGCAATGAACACCTTCAGATAGATAGATAGATAGATAGATAGATATGAACACTGTGAGATAAGTATATAGATAGATATAAACAGACTGAGATAGATAGATAGATAGATAGATAGATAGATAGATGCCCGTGGTGTAATGGTTATCGTTGCAGGATATGGACACGGCGACACAAGTTCAAATCCTGGATGAGACTGATTGCATTTCACATAGCACTAATACCCTTGGGAAAGGTATGAATCCAATTATTCTCCCTCCAGCTATGGGTAAATAGTAGGACAGACTAGGTTCTTCAGCCTTGGTGAGGCAACTAGTCTAGGAGAAGGAAAACTCTGAATTCAAACCTGTTAGACTCCACTTAAAAATTGACCTTGTATCATATCCTGCCTGAGCGGAGGGGTTGGGTAAATAAGTAAGATAGATAGATAGATAGATAGATAGATATGAACAGACTGAGATAGATAGATAGATAGATAGATAGATAGATAGATAGATAGATAGATAGATAGATAGATAGATAGATAGATAGATATGAACACACTAATATAGATAGGTAGACAGATAGATAAAGAAGAGAAATGGATAGAAAGATAGATAGGAATAGATGGAGACAGATGAAACAATAGAAATAGGTACATTCAGATTCATTTCTTGATAGATGGATGTGAATAGAAATAAATGGAGAAATAATCTGGTTAGTTAAAAGCAATAACTGATAGATCGGAAAGTTGGGTGGAGGTAGAAATGTACAGGCACCAATTCTATCAATCTCCATTTGGTTTTGTCTAATTTTAAACTGGGCCTCAAATCTGCTCAAATTGCTTATTGAATGAAAGAAGTGGAAAGAAATGAAACAAAGGGAATTTCTTGTCCCTTGAAATAAAGCCCAGTAGATGATTACCGTCAGTTATTGATTATAATCTCCAAAAACAAGTAGAAAACAACACAAACAAAAGGGGAACATTTTCAAAAAGATTTATGAAAAGCTCATATATTGTAATAAGATTATTGGGTTTATCATTACATTGGGTGTCCGTGGAGTAATTTGGTGCAGAACAAGTGTGAAAGGAGGAAATGATAAAGAATAGGTCATGGAAGTTCACAGTATATGAGGGTAGGAGGAAAAGTTCATAGGCTGACATCATATCTACTGTTGATGACTTTTTGACCAATGGGATCAAAGAACTGCAACATTGATTGAAGAAGTGTGTGGACTGCAAGAGGGGACTATGTCGAAAAATAAACCTCATTTGGTCACATTCCATGAGAGTATCTTAGTCAGTCTATGAACTTTTCAGTCAACCCACATATACATAAAGAGATACATTTTAAGAGATTTGGAGTGAGTCAGAAGGATCCATTTGGAAGATAGATCCACTTGTACTCATTGGTAGTTTGAGAGAGATTAAATCCTAACACAAATATGGTAAGATGACATCGACAAACATCCTACCATTTCCATAGCCAATAGTGTTTAAAAAAAACATTGAAAACTTTTCAAAATATTTTAGCGGAAAGATTTATTTATTCCACACCCTTTTATGCCATAGCTGATTTGACTGAGTGACATTCACTGAACTGAAATTCAGTTGAAGAAAAAGGAGCAAAGCCAAATTTGACAGAGACTGAAATCATATAAAGCTGAGTATTACTATGTAACTATGATAATTATTAGCAGTCACAGGAAGACTAACATTAGTGTCAAAATTAATATTAGTAATAGTAGTATTTCCATCAGGAAGTAGCGAGGAAGTCCTTGTGATGTACTTGCTAAGAAACTGAACCGCAACACCTTAGTATGCAAGTTCAAACTGAAGTCACACTATTGCGTAAACTCTACGACTAATATAATCTTTGGAAAGATATAAACCCCATTATCCATCCAGGTTAAATGAAACCATTATTGTTTTTCTATGAGGATGGCTTCAGTAACAAATTGCCCACAATGATTACAATATAATTAAACAACCCAATAAAACTATTGATAAAATTAGTATCTTTAATAGATGCATATAACAAAATTATATATATATATATATATATATATATATATATATATATATATATAGTATATTGTATACTTATTATATATAGACATGTATGTGTGGTTTTTAGACATATATGTTAATACATGTAAATATTACATATATATATACATAATATATATCTGAATGTTATTTATATATCTATATGTATTTGTACATTACATATGTATATATATATATATATAGTTTGATAAATTTTATTGTGAATGTTTAATATAGTTTGATAATTTTTTGGGGGGGATAAATGTGTGTGTGTGTGTGTGTGTGTGTGTGTGTGTGTGATACAGACATATATATATACATTGTATATATCATATATGTGTTGTCAATACATAAATAAATATTATATAAATTATATATTCATGTATAAACGTATATATTATACATGTCTATTATACATGAAGAGTATATATGTGTATATTATATAAATATATATATATATATATATATATATATATATCATGATGATTTATAAATATATTTATGTTTCTTTTATATATGTCTGTATTATATATGTTTATTCATTTATTGCATATATGCCTGCATAATATATATATATATATATATATATATATATATATATATATATATATATATATATATATATATATATATATATCTTTCAGAAAAAAACCAAAGACCGATTAATTCAGGATTATAAATTTATTTCCATCCTGTATTTTCAGTTTCTGTTGTGAACCAAAAACGTGAAGAAAAAATTAATACAGGACTTCTTCATTGCTCTGTAACAAATCACATTGAGCTCTCTACCAGGAAAATTTAAATGTTCAGCTCTTGAATGATTTTCTTGTCTTGAGGGAATAACTCCAGACTCTGGTTTAACTGGACCGAATATTACCTATATATATATATATATGTATATTTACACATACATATGTATATTATGAGTCATGTATATATGTATATTATGCATTTATGGGTGTATTATGTATATATATATTATAAGTATCATATGGTAGTATATCATACATAGTATATATATATATATATATATATATACATATTTACATTTGCTTATAAACATTAACATTTATGTATATGCACACATACACACACAAATATATATATATTTGTATGTATACATGCAAATATTTGCATCTATATATATATATGTTTAAGTTTATATATATATATATATGTATATTTTTATATGTATACATAAATGTATATATATATATATACATTTATATATACTTACATTAATATGTATATATATATATATTTATAAGTGAAGAAGTGTGTCTTAAATTTGCTTGTCTTCCTTACTTCCGGGTAATTTCAGCTTTTTTGCTTTGTTTTTTGTCAGTACTTTATTAAGTTTTTCCTCCCTAAACTGTCCTTGTTTGATGAATTGTTAGAAATTCATAAATTTTTTTGATAGATTTATCAATGACTTTAGGGGATTTTCCAAGCAGATTCTTGAAATGTTTTTTCCACTTCTGTAGTCTTTCTTCTTGGCTGGCAGCTTTTAGTTTTGTTCTTAAAGTGCTCTTCCTTTGATTCACTTCATTAAATGTCTACCATGCTATTCATGATGGTCTAATTTCCACTGAACTTCTAATTTAACACTTTGGCTTTGCATTTAATCTAATTCTTTCTTTTTGGTATGTTTTGAGTAGTTCTTTCTGCGTGCATAAAATCAATTCTGTGTGCATGTGTGTTTGTGCATAAAAATAGGCTCTGTTTAATGTAGGTTCAATTTTTACTATTAATTCTTTTTTTTTTTTTTTTTTTTTTTTTTTTTTTTTTTTTTTGGAGTAATGAGTTGTCATCAGTGTGGTATATTGGGATCGTCTTTAAGATTACCTTACTGCATTTGTAAAAGTGTCCTGAAGCAGAGTTTTCTATTTTCTGATAATTTGATATTACTCTTATGAAAGGAAACCCTATTGTTTAGAACCTAAGTTGATCTTATATATATTTTTCTATAGTTGCATCATTCAATCATATAGATTATATTTTTTGAATTGCATCCTAACTTTTTATTTATTCTAATTATTAGGTTTTTGAGGGGATAGGATTTTCCTTCTTTGATCATATGACAGACACCACATCTTTTATTTCTACATTTTGAGACTCTACGTGTTGTGGAACCCCAACAAAAAAGTAACATACAACAATTAGCATACATTTAAACGTATAACAGAAAATAAAACCCAGAACGATTCACAGAAAGAACAAAAAATATGAAACAACTTAAAAACAATGATAAAATCAAAGACATATTAGATGCAAAAAAAATTAACTAAAAGCAAAAGACAACCAAAAATCTTCAAACACACAGTCACCTCATAGATGAGGTGACTGTGTGTTTGAAGATTTTTGGAAACACAAAGCATATCAATATATATACATATTTATAAATATAAATAATATATAGAGAGAAATAAACAAAAGCAAGACCACTTTTATTCAATTTGACATAATAGATTTTTATCCATCTATAAAAAAAAAAATTCTGATTGATAGTATTAACTATGCAAAAAACTACGTGGAAATAACAGATAAACAATACCAAATAATATTAGCATGTAGGAAAACTGTACTTAAGAATAATGATTCCACGTGGGTAAAACTGGCTTGGATAATTTTGATGTTCCTATGGATGGATACGATTCTGCTCAAATAGCAGACCATAGATATACTTAGCAGAATAGTTGACCCCATTCAATTAGGGTTATACCGTGATGACGGAATATTTTACTTCCCTGATAGTGATGGTCCTAAGTGTTCAAGTATACAAAAAAGATTATAAGAGCCTTTAAATTCTTAGGATTTAAAATCAAAATTTTTTCTAACATTAAAGTAGCAAATTTTCTAGATGTGATACTGAACCTCTCTGACAACTCTTGTGGACCATTCCTTAAAAGAGACCTTCCAAATCACCCAAATTCTATAATTAAGCACGTTCCTAAAGCTGTTCATACGAGAATAAGTAGATTATAATCAAATAAGAAAATTTTCCATGAAAGTAGTAAAATGCATATTGGAGCCCCCATGAATAGTGGGTTCAAAGAAGAGTTTACTTATCGAGAGCTGAAAATGCTTAATAATAATAATGATAATAATAATAAATTGGATATGAATAAAGAAAATACAAATTGTAATAATAAGGTAAATTGTCATAAAAATAGAAAAAGGGAAATTATATGGTTCAACCCCCACTTTTTGTAAACTTGTTAATATAAATATTTTTTTAAATTGATAGATAAACACTTTAACGAAGATAATATATTACATAAAATATTTAATAGGAAATCTTTAAAAATTAGTTACTCTTGAATAAGAAATTTCTTTAAAATAATTAACACTCATAATAATAAAATAATTAGGAAATATTATGACCAAATGAATCGTAATAATAATAATAATAATGATGATGATAATAATAATAATACAAGTAAAGAAAACGATTGCAATTGTAAAATTACAATTAATTGTCCTATGAAAGGTTCGTGTAATTTTAAAAAATGTAGTATACCAAGGGATTATTTTCCAAAAGAAAACATCAAAATAAAAAACTTATATCGGAATTTCATTGACAAGATGGAAATTAAGGTTTAATAACCACATTCATTTGTTTTCTCATGAACCCTTGAAAAATCAAACAGCCTGGTTAAAACATTTTTGGAAATTGAAAAATAAGGGTTTATAAGAATTACACTCCTATATTTTAAAATGGCCGTTATGCCACTTGTTCCTGAAACAAAGATGGCGGACGTCAGTCAATTAATCAGTTTCGGGAACCTATTAGCAAGGAAAACCATGTGGTTAATGCTCACAACTATGTCCGCAACTTCAATTTTGTCCCGCGTTTTTGGAGCCTACTGTATGACGAGGATTTTCTATAGATACTCTCATCTTCCAACACTCTTCCTCTTTCACATTTTCACTTACAGAATCAACACACTCTTTCCATTGTGACTTCCAGAGAGAACACTCTCACTCTCTCCATTTCGACTAACAGAGTCATCATACTCTTCCTCTTTTCTACATTTGACTTCCAGCAGTCACAACCACCACAAAAATATATACTCTTTACAACCATTCTCTTCCTCGTTATACTTTTCCGGTGAGACTTTTTCCAGACTCGAACACAGATATTTAGTCAAACCACAGAAAGAAACTAACAGTAGAAATACTTAGTTAATACGCATAGGACACTTTTGTTATTTAGTCTTTATTTTTTAGTATTATTGTTAGTTACACGTGCGCGTGCACACACACACACACACACGCGCGCATGGGCACACGCGCGCATGGGCACACGCGCGCATGCGCACACACAGAGGAATATTAAAGAACAGTATTAGAACACTAGTAATGTTTAAAAATATTTCATTGAATGTATTGGTTGATATATAAATTTGAATTTGTTTGTACTGCTTTGTTTTATATGTTCTTTTTGTCCGCGTCGTTTCACTCATCTTTACTTTGTTTTGCCTTTTCCAAATATAAACCAAACTTAAATGGTGGGGGAAATAATAAATAAACACCAACAACATACCACTACAAATTGGAAAGTAGCAGATCCCCCAAACAACATGTCACCCCTACAAAATGGGAAACCAAAAATATTCACCAAACAATAATATGCCCTCCTTCAGGTTTAACTCCAAAAATTCAATGGAGTATATTAAAAAGGTTCAATACTCCGAGCTGCTTTGATGGTTGATGTAATTTGTGTCTAGAAGAAAAGATACAAATTATGTTGTCTCCTGATCCCAGTAACCTATTCAATCAAAGATGTGATTTAATAGCTAGATATAGGCATAGAAATAAATTTAAACTACAGTCGAAAATTTGGGTAGATAGTCAAAGTTAATTATTGTTGTGGCCCCGGAAAGGGTCACACGGCTATTAGATAACAGATTACACAGGAAAGATAGAGTTACATAGAAAAGGTGAGAAGTCTCGTACTGTTCGGATAACACCGATATTGATCTGCCTCTGGCAGTGAAATCTCTAGTACTAATAATGGTGAGAAGAGTCCACTATGGTAAGATGGGTAAGGCTCCCACAACAATAATTAACTATAATTCATTAAATTGGTAGGGATATTTTAACATGGTTAAAGAAGTCTTACTATTAACGGCAGGGGTTTTAGTACCTTTCAAAGAAAAAATGATGACATACTAAAATTAGAATGGATAATTTTGTTAGAAATGATTGAAATTTGAATATGTATTATTGTAATTGCTAAATTGTTAATTTTATTGGTTTTGTAGTAGTCTTAATCTGAAACGAGAAGGGACCGGAATTTGCCTTACATGGGTAAAGGCTATACATAGCTGAAATGGATCTCTTTTCTCACTCTCCTTTCTTCCTTTGACTATCCCTCCTATCTGGTTGTAATTTATAATAATTTTTCTATTGGATCTTATGAAGCCCTGATAAGAATTATTTTAGAGTCTTTGATTCATATCAATGCTCTTAACAGGGTGGAAATAAATTTATTATCTTAATATGACCGAATATTGTTTTTTTCTTGAAATAATATTATTTGCTTGGTGAATTTATTTACATTGAGATCTCGACTAGGAATATTTAAATATTCGAAATTTGAATAATTTATTTGTCCTGGCGGAACTGTTTGCTACTCTGGATTTATTGGAATGAAGAATCATTGGCTCGGTGGGTAGAGTGTTCGCCAATGGTCCGGGAGACCCGGGTTCAATCCCATGTAGAGTCATACCAAAGACTTTTTTTTTAAATGGTACTTGATACCGCCTTGCTTAACACTCAGCATTATAAGGTACGTATCAAGGGTACAGTGGAGCAATCCAGGAAAAAGGAGTAGCGCCTTCCCCTACACCTCGGTGCTGTAGCTATTGAAAAGGGAGCCTTTGCGTCACCCTCAACTACAGTCGCCAATTTTACTTTTACTTATATATATATATATACATTTATATATATATACATTTTTATTTTTATTATACACATATATATTTATATATTTTTTATATCATACATCACTTCTAACAGGTCTTCTAGACTACATCCTTTGTCCGTACAGAGCTGTTGTAGGTAAGTTCTTGTGAGTAGGCCAACACTGATATGTCTCTGTGAAGGAGTCCAAAGGACAACGTCACTTATGAGTTCGTCCTTGCTTCTCCGGCAGTGTCCTTGTTTCTTTTATTTGGACGGTTTTAGAAATGGGAAGTAGGTGGCCGTACAGCTACTGTTTCGTGGGAAGTTACTTCCAGGCATTGTTCAAAATAGCTCGTAGCATTCTTGTGCAGTTCCTGTCTAGCTTTTTCTCGATACGCTTAATCAGCGTCCATTTGGTATATCCACATGGTAGAATTGACATGACCGCTGCTTTGAAGAAATTACGTTTCATTTTATCGGATAGGTTTGGCTTCCATATGATCGATAACCTATCGATGGCAGTCTATGCTTTCTCGAGTCGCATATTGATGTCATTTTCAGTAGATGAGATGCTACTTCGGAGGTACGTGAACTTGTCCACTAGTTTCAGAGAACCAATTTTTAGAGTGATGTCTCCATTTTGATTAAAACACATGTACTACTTTTTCTCTGATTTCATATGGAGGCCAATGCCTCCTGCTGGCTAATCCAGACTATGCAGCAGGAATTCTGTTTGTGAAGGCACATTTGCGAGAAGCACTATGTTATCTGCATAGTTGCCACGACCTGCTCACAAACATAAACAGATCGGATTACTCGTTCGCCCTAGAAAAATTACATCTAGGTACGGCCGGAAATGACAAAGCCCTTTTCGGCCCTAACCTGCCGTTACAGCTAAGAAAAGGGAATAAATAACATTTAACAACATTTACAAAACACTTCTGCCAGAAATGACTCTATAAAAATGAAATTAATTATCTTCACTAGCCTATATCAGGCTAAAGAAGGACTTATTTTCTATGTCCATTTTTTATTGAAGAACTTTCTATTTACGTGGCGCGGCAGAGTGGAATTCGTTCCCTTAATATTAACAAGACTTCAGCAGCGAGAAATTTGGAGGTCTCTGGACGCTCTCAGGAGCCGCTCTCAGAGCGGGCTCGAAAAGGCTGAATCCTACATCTGGTAGTTGCATTCGCCTTTCCCATCCCATTGATATGCACAAAAGGTCTTTTTAAGGACCATTAGAGGTGTCCTTCTGCGGGTTGGAGCATCTCTGATGGTCCTTACCGACCAGTCGAAGTAGACGGCCTGGAGGCAAACACGAAGAGGACTCTAAGACCAGCTGGTCTTAACCATTGGATCGGTTCCATTCGTCCGTTTGGCTACGCAGCGATAAAGGTTAGCCTTTAGCTACCGCTTCGCTATCTGCGCAGTGCTAAGATAACGCCAATTTTAGCCGTGGCCTCCTGGCCTGTTCGCACGACAATGCAGAGCTTTGGCACCACAAAGCCTCAGCTACCGTCCCGATACGTCTGCACAGCTTTGGCGCGGCACAGCCATAGCAACCGTCCCGACTCGTCCGCACAGCTTTGGTGCGGCAAAGCCATAGCTACCGTCAACGATACACCTGCATAGCTAGGACCACGACAAAGCCCTAGCTTCACCGATCCACTCGCTCAACTTCGTATGAGTTAAGGCCTGGCAAACATTAGCCACGGTTTCCCCGTCCGTTCACTTGGTCCGTAGTACTAAGACACGGCTCAGTCTTAGTCACCAACTCGCTCGACTCTACACGACCAAGCTGCAAACACTGACTTCGACCACGGCGCTCCGGCAATGCAGCATCCATTCCACGTATGTCTCGCTGTTACGGACTGCCCTAGCATTGCAACAACTAGCCTATGTACGACTCGTTGTACGGGCTAGCAACCAGATCGTCCAGCCGCATTCTTCGACTCAACCGACAGCTATCCGCATCAAATATCTAGCTGTATCTTCACGACTCGACCTACGCCAGCTACCCTCATCGAACATCCAGCTGCGCACATCTACGACTCGACCATACCAGCTGTCGACATCACCCATCTAGCTGAAGACCCAAATACAACCGCCACGGACTTTACACACGCGTTTGTAAACACGACAATAAATTGTCACCTTTATTATATTTGTTAACTCGCCTTTGTTTCCTTTATTGTCTCTGGCCGTCATTACTCGCACGCATTAAACTTAAAACATTTGCGGGGTCGACATGCTTATCGGCTCCGCAACATAGTCAGTTTCTTGCCTTTATTTAATGTAAAGTCATTTTCTTGCATTAGATCTATCGACGTTCTAAGTACGTAGTCGAGGCAGATTATGAACTGATAAGGGGCTAATGTATCCCCTTTCAGCAACAATGTCAAAGACGTTTGTGTCTCCATCCTGTGAGTGAACGTTCGTGTTTTTATAGAGAATACGCTGACTATACCCGCAACCTGCAGAGGGGTAAGACACCCCCAAACAAAGACATGACACTAAACTGCATCGCATGATAAGACTCCAGTTCTGAAGATTATGGAGTATCCCTTCTTTGCAATTATTTCTTCTTCTACTCTGACCAGAAGAGGTTATAGTCTACGGTTCAAAACAGAGATCTATCGGACTGTGTGCAAAAAAAAAACTCTTAAGAAACAACTACACAAAAAATGTAAATATGAATGTACAACGAACGCGATTCATTGTGGCTGTTACAGTTTCTATGGGGAGACCATACGCTTGTAGCATTTGCTCCATCTTCCCTCTGTGTGTTGAGTCAAATACCTTGAAGAAATCTATGAATAAGAGTGTCGTCTCGAGGTTTTTGCACGAATTTCTTGTATGAATCGACGGATTGTCAGAATCTGTGATGTTCTGGATCAGTTTCTCCACAAGCTATTTTGATTCTTTCGAAGAATTTTCTCAACAGAGCATTATAAATCTCAGTAGCTATATATATATATATATAATGCATGCACACACACACATATATATGTACATCTGCATATATTTACATTTATATACATATATATATATATATATATTTAGCCAGAGTTTTTGTAGTTGGAGGAATTGAACTTTGGATGTCACCGTGTAGTTTTGTGTGTCTGGTATTTATCACCATTAAGGTGGACCAGAAGTGAATTGAGAGCTAACGTGTCAAGAGCAGGATTACGCTCAGATCGACATAGACAATTTTGGGGTGACATAAAGCTGTGCCTGTGCGAGGCATGTTGAATGCATCTAATTTATATTCAACTGGGATTCCTTGTAAGGAATCCATAAATTAGATAGGTTCCCTCGTGTATCCATGTTGCTGCTGCTGCTATTTTAGAGCCGCAGTGAGATGTCTGCACTGGGCGGCGTTGTCCAGCTAAAAAGCATCGCTATTGAAGAACGGCCAGTGTGACGTCTGCACTGGTCAGCGTTCTCCAGCCAAAGAGAGTGCGTTTGGCAGTTTACAAGATTTGGTGGCCGGAACTGAAGGTCCGGGATGAATAGGATAAGTCATCCTGATTGGGTGAAATTAAGTGTCGAATTAATTTGCGCTCCAAACCAAAATACGAAATTTTTCCCTTCTCTACATATATATATATATATATATATATACGTATGTACATATTTGTACACACACACACACACACACACACACACACATATATATATATATATATATATATACATTTACATGAGTTAATTTGACTATATTTTCTTTTATTTGTCATTGACATTTTTATTCTTTATTGTTTTTTGTTTAAGTTTCTTCACTTGAACCGAAGGAGGAGCGTCTAAAATTTAAACTTTATTTCTACAGATTTTTAAAGCAATTTTTAACATTTTTAATAATGATAGCAGTGATAGTTGTAAAAAGAAGAACATTTGTTTAAATTTGTAGATATGTAATATATATATATATATATATGAACGTGTTTCAGTATTTTTTCATAAATGACCGAAATAAAATCAGTCTTTCTAGTTAAAAAAAAATTCCCGGAAGTCAAGCGATCGAACTTTTATGTGAACGTAATTATCCCGTCCTTGAATATAAATAAATAAAATCTATTAAGAAACTGGAAATACGCTTAACTGAACTGTCGTTTGTCTTTTGAAATAGAAAAGCTGTAATTAAAATCCTAGAGCAATTCGTGTGAAAAACGTTTAAAGATTGATAACATTAAGAAAGCAGTAAAATAAAATAATAATAGATACAAGATGTGTTGCGGGGCTGATAAATATATCGATCCCATAAACTTTTAGAATATAAGTGACTGACAACGAACTTGGCAAGAATGTCAAAATAAGGTGAATGGGTTCGAAAGGCCAAATTTTATTGTAGCGAATCGTAATCGGAATATCGTACGGCGGATACGAGTTCGAAAAATCCAGGAACTGGTCGCTGGTGCAGGACTGGTGGCTGCGACTGCAAGAAGCTAGTTGCTGCTGTGGGAAAAGGGTTGCTGGTGCAGGACCGGTAGCTGCTGCAGCAGGAAGGTGGTCGCTGGTGCTGGATCTAGTCGCTGGTGCTGGACTGGATAGCTGGTGCAAGACTGGTAGCCGTAGGTAGGCAGGTCTGGTGATCACTGGTACAGAACTGGTAGCTGCTGCTGCAGGACTGGTAGTAGCTGCTGCAGGAAGGTTGTTGGTGTTGCAGGACTGGTAGCTGCTGCTGCAGGAAGGTAGTGTGTTGTGCCGTCTCAGAGGGTATTAGGTTAGACTTTAGGAATTAGTCCTGAAAATTCCTGTTAGATTAAGAGGTGGGTAGTCGGGACTGCTGCCTCGTACCGTCTCAGGAGGTGTTGGAATAGACTTTCTGGGTTAGTCTTGAAAAGGATTTTTTAAGCTGAGAGGCTGGTAGTCTACCTGCACTGGAATCAGGACGTCGGCTTAAGGAGAAGCCTGGAGCAGTGCGTCATGAGCAGCTGCTGCTGATAAGGCTTCGGTCGTACAGTTGACCTAGGGAGAATTGGGTTCCTCCCACACCCTTGGCTGATGTCCAGCTTTGGGTTGCCTTTTACGTCCATCCCAAAGCTAGCCAACCGTTTTAATACCGCCACTTTTTATGTATACAGCGTGTTACAACCCTTAGTGGTCTAAGTGGAATGAATTTGGTTATTATCACAAAATAGTAGTGAGAGACTTCATTCTACTTCGACAAGGTTTTTTTTTACTATTACTACCTATTTTGTGCTACAGCTGCGAACTGTCCTTTGAAAGATTCGACTGAATTTATTATAAAAAAAACGGTCTGTGTGGACCGATTTGGTTCCTTAACAACCAGTCTCTAGATAGTTATGGGCTGACAGCATTAGTGACTCATCGCTTCTTAGAAATGGGATTTGTTTGATTGTTTTTTGTTGTTTTTTTTGGGGGGGGGGGTTAGTAGCCGGTTGACTACGATAGATGTAAGATTAAACCCCACAAAGTCTGCTTAACATAAAAAGGGGGCAGTTTGAACTATACAAAGTTAAAACTAAGAAATTTCAAAGGCATAATTATATATATATATATATATATATATATATATATAAGGGCAATAACTAAATTAATGGTTAATTTTTAAAGTGAGGAATAAAATCAATCCACAAAACTTGAATAAAATAAAAAAGGATTGTTAGACTTATACTCTTAAACTTACAAATCCTAATTCACATTATGATATTTGCTAAAAACATAAACAAGAGACGTGTTCTGCTGAGGTTGGAGCTCAGGCCCTAGGGTTCAAGAAATCAATTTCAGAACTTAAACCCAAACCAAAATTCTTTACATCCAAAAACATTGTTAACATAGCAACATTTAACTTTGGATTTTAAATACAGATACCTGAGCTGACAGTTACCTGCAACCGACCATAATATAAACATTATATATGCATATAAGAGCATAGATTCTACCATCGTGAACAAGAAATAAGATATCACCATACTGGTAAAAAATGGACATTTGTCTCAGCATCTCCATAGAAAAACTCAATCAATACCGTCATAGGAGGTGTAGGAATATTTCTCGGTCCTCGTGCCTTAAAATCAATAAATAGCATTGAGAAAACCCAATGATGTGTGCTTCATTTAACAGCAATGCCCTGCACAGCAATCATCTCTTGCTTCAGTCTCACCAATGCCAGTGACAAAATAGACATCATCACCGACAACGAGCTATCTTCCCTTATCCGACGCATTCCCAAACACAATGTTTTAATCAAGTAGACAAAGACGGAAATAACAAATTCTCCTTACACAACTGGTCAAAAATATCTAGCTGACTTTTCCCTCATGAACAGGCTAACATGCCTTAATACTAAATTCTAAAAAAGAGAGGGAAAACTATGGACGCTCCCTAAATAAATCTAAAGTATGGCTAGATTATATACTCATAAACAAGAAGAGGATAAATAGCACTGTAAACTGTGAGGCATACTTCTCTTTTGAAGGAGTATCTTCCGATCACAGAATCGTTATATCAAAGATAGACCTGAGTCTACACATATATAAGAAACTAGCAGTCAAATCTACACGTTATGACTGGTCCTCACTAACCAATAGAAATATTAGCAATAGATATCCGTTTTTTTTGGGGGGGGGAAGGTCTTTGGTATGATTCAACCTGAGATTGAACCCCGGTCTCCCAAGTCATTGGCGAACAAATCTAATGAAGTACCACAAATTAAATTCATTCAACAAAGTCACCATTTGCTTCAAATACGGCATCGGAGTTTTCTGCCAGGCTTTCTGGCGGTCTCTTTGTTTAGGTTAGTAAATGCTGTTGTTATCCTTGTTTTTCGTCCATCTTTGGTGTTGCACATAGTTTTGTTAGCCTTTCACTCAGCTACACTTCGTACTAACTTGTACTTATATCAGCTTTCACCCTGGTCGGGTTGAATCGGCTTCCTCCTGAGCAAGTACAGCATCTCGAACCATCGCAGCCCACGTTCGCCGATCCTGAGACAGGTCACTCGAAATGGTGAGCCAATCGCGATTCCATCACCGAAGACCAACTACTTGGGGACCGAACATAACAATCAAGGTAATTGCAATCTTGGGAGTTAGGTTGTCTGATATTAGAAGTGATGTGGTCGCTGAAATTATCTTACTGTCAATACTGGGTTATTTTTTTCTGCTTGTGTGGCATGGGACAGTCATATTGCCAAATGTAAAGCCTTCTTGCAGTCACCCTCTCCATCCAGGCCGGCACAACTTTCTCCAGTCAATTGGGCTAGGCCTCCGTGTGAGGCTCTGTGAGAAGATTAATGGAGGCATAACATCACCATTGCTAGTGACCACCCCAAACACGATAATGTCGACGGGGTGTTTCATTTTCATCCATATCAGTACATTTTGTGGGGGCAGAGCAAACTGTCTGATCTTGGCAGGAATTCTTTCATCATCTTAGAGCATGCTCAGTTAGAGGGGATGCTTGCGTATTCAGCACGGTCTTTCCTCTTGCTATTCATGACCTGGGATTAAAAATTGGCTCTTTCTCATCTTGTATCAGAAATACTCTACCATCCTGACAAGAAACTCAAACACATCCTTGTCTCTGGCTATGGACCTAAAGCATTTGTATATGCGGTATCTTTAAAATCATTCATTTCCAAATTCTTCTATATGGATGTGTGACATGAGTCCAGGTGGTGCAGACAAATAGAAGTACTAACACAGCCAGAGCCTGGAAAAAATCCCATTTTATTTTATCAGAGATCAGATTTCCATATGACCGATAACGTGTCGTTAGCAGTTCACGCCTTTGCTTGGTGTATGTTGACATTGCTTTCAGTCGATGAGATATTGCTGCCAAGGTGTGTGAACAGGTTTACTTCTTTCAGTGGAGATGGATCCTTCTTAATAAAAAATCATGAACTATATTTTATTCACTTTCACATAGAAGCCAATGTCTCTTCCTGCTTCCGCTAGGCTGTGCATCGCGGATTCTGCTTAAGCAAGTGTATTTCCAAGAAGCGTTAGATCATCTGCGTTTGTCAGTGTTTTTATACAATATCAGCTGCTTATAGGCTTTTTTTTCCATGTAAAATCCTTTTGTTTTATTGAGTTTGTAATCTCGGCAAATTACAAGCACACTCAGTACTATTAAATCTCCTCGCAAGATTCCAATGACAATGTCAAAGAAGTTGGTGTCACCATCGGGAAAGCGAAACATTGCTTTCGTGTTTTTGTAAACCATCATTATAGTAGTAACACTTTCTTTGAGATGACCAAATGCTAATAGTATTTGCTTCATCTTTCGTATGTGTATGGAACCGAATGCCTTTAAGAAATCTATGAACAAAAGTGTTGCCATGAATTTTTTTTTGCACGTACTCCTTCGATGATTCGATGGACGTCAGAATCGATTTTTCCAGATTTTTTCAAAAGTTCCTTGACTTCTGGTCGGATCAGATTGAGAAGCACATTTTAAACCTTAGTAGCTAAAGCAGTAAAAAGTATATGCCTCTGTCGGGGAAAGAGAGGATGCAACTTTTCGTCCATTTCTCTTTTGTGTTTTGTTTATAGACAGTATTGCATATTGCATAATCAAAAAAGTATGTCATCAGATTTTCTTGTCTTCCATACTTCTGAAGGTGTTTCAACGAGGCCTGCAGCATTTTTGCTTTTTTTTTTTCAGTACGGTATCAAGTTCTTCCTCCACAAACTATAAGTATGTGTTTGTTCTCCATAGGCTTTCTTATGTTTCTGCATATTAGCATTCACTGGGTTTCTTTTATTAAGTAACAATTCTTTTTTCATTTAATCTCATAAAAAATGAAATTATATATATATTATGTATGTATTATATATATATTACATATATATTATCATCATCGTCAGGTTATTGACATATGAGGCTCTTACACCCAGCATCAGGTGCAGTAGATATTTGTCTTGCTTCTGGATTCATCCAATTTGTTTCACATCCACTAGGCTGCATCCTATAGTTTCTAATGCTATACACTAGTGTGGCTCATATAATACTCCATCAGAATCTGTTATTCAGTGGTAAACTGGGTCAAGATAATTGAGTGATTATGGAGGCTACATATTTGATTATCATTGATTTTCTCCTTTCCAGGTAGATCATAGTTTTATTATCACTGAATCATACATCTTTAGTACTACACTTGTAGGGTTTTAATGGTGTGAATTATGGTTGGTTGTACTTCATGGCATATCAATCCTTGTGGGTTATTTAATGCCAAATCTTATATATATATATATATATATAAGCAAATTGTTTGCTAGTAACATTATTTTTAAGTTTTTAATTTTTTTCTTTTCACACAACTAAATGGTCTCAAGTATTGCGATTTAATACTAATAATTCTATTTAATATTAATCCTTTGTTTGTACTCAGTTAAATAGTTTCAGATATTGCTATTTATTGATTCACCACAGTTAAATGATTTCAAGTATTGCTATATAACATCAATAATTCTACTTGATATCAATTATAATCTATAGTAAAAGATTAATCAATTTTATTTGACTTCTAGATGGGACTCTAACAGGTACTACCACTCCAGGTTAGGGTGAACCTGAGAGTAATGGTGATGAGGGGGTGACTCTACATTCTCCAAAGCTCCAGGAGTGGAGCCTCACCATTAGATGCAGTTTAATGTCATACCCATGACACTGTAAGTTTTCCTTCTCAAAAAAAGAAATATATATATATATATAATGACAATAATCCTATTCATGTAAATAATAATAATAAAAAGGATAGCAACTCCTTATCTCAAAACTTTTGACAGATCCTAGCAATTATTTAATTATGATCTGGTACTTGTATAATTAAATGTTTGACTATAATTCAAGGTGTTCATTATTCAAATGGAAATCAATAGGTTTGTATACATACCCATACCCAACAAACATTGCTCCATCCAATTTTTTTCAGATTTACTAATAATAGATGAATAAATAGATAAATAAATAAATGAAAAAGATAATACGTCATAAAAATTATACAAGTTTTTTAACATAGAATCCTGAAAGTGGTGCATTTTAAGCCAAGCATTTTAATTAAATGATATCATATCATATTTACCAACCTCCGCTCGGGCAGGATATGACACAAGGTCAATTTTTTTAAGCGGAGTTTAACAGATTTGAATTCAGAGTTGTCCTTCTCCTAGACTAGTTGCCTCACCAAGGCTGAAGAACCTAGTCTGCCCTACTATTTACCCATAGCCGGAGGGAGAATAATTGGATTCATACCTTTCCCAAGGGTATTAGTGCTATGTGAAATGCAATCAGTCTTGGCCAGGATTTGAACTTGTCGCCGTGTCCATTTCCTACGATGATAACCATTACACCACGGGCACCTCCATTTAAATGATATTGTCATTAAAGTCTGAACTACTTATTCAAACTAAAGGGTTTTATCTTCACTGTTTATTTGTTTTTCTTTATCTTCATTTACTTGCATTTTTTAATTGCAATTCACTTAGACCATTATCTCTTCAATAGCAATGGAACAGCAGAAAAGAGAAGAAAGAATGTGAATAAAATTCAAACTCACATCCATTTTTGATTTGTGGAATCTGATTTTCAGGATCAACTGTCAGTCATCAAACAGCAATTTATTACCAATCAATTTATCTGTTCCTTATCTGATCATTATCTATCTTAGTCTGTTCCTTATCTATCTTAGTCTGTTCCTTATCTATCAAATTACTTACTCTGTCCAATATCTTTTTTTAATTTATAGTAAAACTTTTAAGAAAAATAAAGATATAATCTGTTTTTTAAAAAGGCTTTCTTTTTAATAAAAGTTCTATGTGATAGTGCTGGATGATGAGAATGTTTCAGATAGAAAAATACTTGAATTATATGTGTATAACATACACTCTTGCAAAATGGACATTCCTAACTTTTGACAACAAAATTCTTGAAAAAATATCTCTAGTAGACTTTTTAGAATTTGCAATAAATGCTAAAAATTTAATTCAAATTTAATTTTTGTTCAATTTTTTATCTGTTCATACAGACTTAGAATAAGAATTTTTTGAATTTGCATTGTTTCAAAACACAAAATTTATTGGATATTTTGAACAAGTGTATATGAATAAGTAAAATAAGTAAAGTTGGCGACCGTAGTCAAGAGAGACTAGAAGGCTCCCTTTTCAATAACTACTACACGGAGGTGTAGGGGAGGGCGCTACTCCTTTCCCTGGATTGTTCCACTTTATCCTCAATATGTACCTTATATTGCTGAGTGTTAAGCAAGGAGGTATCAAGTACCATTTTTAATTTCTTTGGTATGACTCGACCTGGGATTGAACCCTATCCACTCGACCAATAAGGCAACAAATATTTTGATCAAGTCTATATGAAATGGCAACAAATATTTTGAACACGTCTATATGAATAGGCAACAAATATTTTGAACAATCTATACAAAAAAGCAACAAGCTTGCAGTAAAAATAAATTCAATTTAAGAGAAATAAAATTATAAAAATTAGACATTCCAGTGGATATTGCTCTATAGCAGAATAAAAGAAATTAGTTTGGACAAAAGATATAACTTACTTTCAGTCTCATTAAACCCTTTGATAGAGAAGAATCATAATGTATAGTTATAAGAAAACACAAGTAATAAAATAAAAAATCTTCAAACTGTGAAAAAAGAGATTTGTTGTGTTCCTTTTCTGACTTTCCTTCCACACAGATTCTCACACCACAACAGAAGAAGCAAACCTCCCATGACTGATATAATCAATCAATCTTGTTAATTTCTCAGTTATTTGTGTAAGCATTTATGTCAAAAGCAGTCAGAATACTTCCCCTGTCATAAGACTTCTTTTCATCTTCCAATTAATATAAGATCAGATTTTTCATATATTTTTAACAGTAATGAGCAAGAAAGTGAATGCAACTCAATATGTTCAGAACTTTGAAGTAAAATTTAAATGTCTTTCCCAAAAATCATTAAATCTCCACAGATTTGAGAGATACGAAAAAGTTTTTCACAGAAGAAAAGGATTTATGTCTTTCTCAAGGGCATTAGCATAAAATGAAATGCAAACTTTCTCAGCCAAGATTTGAACTCTGGATGCCAATTCCATCTGCTATGATGATTACTTTTATGTTCAGCACATATTTTTGTTTACTTTGTATCGTCACTTATTTCTGGTTGGATTTACTTTTCATTGTTCAAGACCAGCTAAAAAAAATAGAATAAAAAATGCTTTGGCAATTAGATATCGTTTGAAACAATAAAGATGAAGATTATTATTTTATTATTGTAGAACCCATAAAAAATGACTGCATTTGCTACACTTGGATCACCACTTATGTTTAAGATCAGAGTGTAGTAACTCTTCACTGACAGCAATGGATCCTAATGATCTCTCAAAGTGATTTCTCTAAATACCTAAGTCAAAATCTAGCCCAGTCAGCTGGGGCTGCAGAATACACCGACTGCCTCTCTGCAAAGGGGTAAGACTCTCCCAACAAGTGTTCTGGATATGACACTAAACAAACTGATAGTGAGGCTCCAGTTATGCTGGAGCTTGGGGAATGTGGAGTACCTCTTTATTGCCATTGCTCCCAGGTCCACTCAGGCCTGGAGCAGTAGCACCTAATAGGGTCTTATCTATGGGTTAAATCGAGCTAAACAGTGTACTCATGCTAAACTGAATTGTTTGAAATAGAACTGTTCTTTTTTTGGCTCAGTTGGCTGAGGCTACAGAATACAGACTGCATCTCTGCAGAAGGTTAAGGATCCCCCCAACAAGTGTCCTGGATATGACACTAAACAATCTGATGGTGAGGCTCCAGTAATGCTGGACCTTTGGAATATGCATAGTACCCCTTTATTGCCATCACTACCAGGTCCACTTAGGCCCGGAGTGGTAGCACCTGATAGGGTCCTATCAATGGGTTAAATAGAACTAAGCAGTGTACTTAAGCTAAACTGGATTGTTTGAAATAGAACTGTTTATATGTATGAAAATAAATTTGGCAGTAAATAACCTACAATGGTTAATGTGCCATAAAACCAAACCAAAATAACTTAATTCAGTGTTAAATGACCTGAAAAGGGTTGATACACCATAAAAGAAACCAACCAACCAACCAACCAACCAAGCCAAAATCAACAACTCCTTGAATTGTCTTTAATTGGAATCATTTTGAGATGAGGCTTCTTAATCTGAAAATTAATTTTTTTATTTATTGCGGACTTTTTGTCCTCATCTTGGTAGTTTTTGTATTGTTTCTTCTTTCACTATGTTTCAGCCAAACTTCTGCTCTAGCCTTCTTCAGGTGATTTACTGCGACCTTGGATAGGAATGCTGAGTCTTGTAACCGTATCCTCAGTAATTACTGCCTTCCATAGTTGTTGTCTATCACACCATGTTTTTGACCAAGTATACCTCTGGTCGGCTTGGCACAGCGGATAGAGGCATTGAGTCTCTACGGTTCCAGGTGAGCATCGTCAGAAGATAGTGGTTTCAATTCCTACCCAAGCCGGCCAGATGTTTACTTGGTCAAAAACATGGTGCGATAGACAACAACTATGGAAGGCAGTAATTACTGGGGATACGGTTACAAGACTCAGCATTCCTATCTGAGGTCGTGGTAAATCACCTGAAGAAGGCCAGAGGTGAAATTTGGCCACAACATAGTGAAAGAAGAAACAGCACAAAAACTACCAAGATGAAGACACAAAGTCTGCAATAAATAAAAAGAAATAATTCTCAACTCTTTGAATGTTTTTAAAGTTGTAGCCAAATCAGTGTGGCTTTCAATATGCTAACTGTATCCTCTGGTAGAAGAGGAATACCCCACCTAAAAAGGGGTCACTTGGTTATAACTAAACTGCATTTGTTGGTAAGGTTCCAGTTCTGGGGATCTGGGGAGTGTGAAGTACCCCTTCATTGCCATTACTCCCAGGTCCACTCTGATCTGGAGTGATAGTACCTGTTAGGATCCCATTTATGATGGTCATAGATTTGTTTATAAATCATTTGTATTTAATAGGACTATGTGCAAACAAAAACTCTTTAGAAGCAACAACAAAAATGTAAATACAAAAAACATATAATGAACCCAATTCCCTAACCTTTGGCATAAAATAATTCTACACGGGTTGGCTTAAAAGACGTATCTCATAACCTGGCTTGGTCATAGGAGCACTACTTATATGATATGTCTTTGGCAGGAATAGCCAAACAGAGCCCATCCCGCTCCAGGTCTGGTTTGGATTCCTTCTTTTCCTAGGAGTGTTAACATTAGATGAAATGCAAACTGCTTTGTTAAGATTTGAACTCTGGTAGCTGACTTTTTATGACAATAATCTTTACGACAGGAATATCTCCTTGATGAGTTGACATCCTTTTAAAATCCTGAAATCAATCATTTTCGAAGTCCTCATCTTTCCCTTGAAATGGATTGTTTAATGTTACAATATCTAAAACATTACATTATCTTAGAATAAGACATAAGAACTCCTGAGAGACCTTCTTCGGTTGATTAAGGAATACACAATCTGATACACTCCAATAACCTTGACAGTTTTTTTTTCTTTACTCTTCATTTAATAACTGTAGAATAATAAATCTTTGCTCTTCTGTTCATCCATAATGGTGTGGTTCTGCAAGTGCTAAAATAGATGTTGACACAGCATGTTTTAAATATTCATAGCCAACAATTCATAGATGTAAATATATATGACTTGACAATATATGTATGATGGTTTATACAAGAGCTTAAATATATGTCTGCATGTATGTATGTATATACATTTGTGTGAATGCATAAATTTATATCAGTGTATCTGTATTGTTATGCATCTATATACTTGTACTTGTTTTTCAGGACATTTATAACTAAATATAATTATTTCAGTTTCCTAATGTACATGACTATCAATCTCAGTTTATTTTTATTTTCGTTCATACCGCTTTCAATCTGTTTCTTTCTATCAGTTTGAATCATAACAATCTATCTTACACAGTTCATAATGATCTCTCTCAGCCTATTCCTACCTAGCCCAACTTTTTCCTATCTCTCTATCTAGCAATCTATCTATCAATCAATCTCTCTCTCTCTCTCTCTCTATATATATATATATATATATCAAACTGTTCATATCTATCAAGCTAGCTCAGACTATTCTTTTCTAGTCTCCTTTTTATATTTATTTTGTTTTCATTTTAAAACAATGCTAATATGGTTTGTGATGTTTAAACTGACGATCAACAAATATTTCCCTCAGTCTGCTCCTATCTCTCTATAACAAGCCATTAGATATTTCTATTTAATATAAATCGTTCTTTGTGCTTTAATTTCACTCGTAAGTTTTCAAATATATTTACCTACTTGTAAAATCTACCATCCCCCAGAGGTAAAATCATTTATATTTGTAGAAGTGATTGATTTCTACTTATTTCTGTCATTCCTATTAATTTCTGTATCCCTCAATTTATCAAATTGTGAATTACCTTCTTTCTCGAACACACACACATACACACACACACACGTACGTACGTACACATACATATGTGTACACACTCAATCTCCAGCCCGCTCTTTCTCTTTCAATATCTACAATGCTTAGTTTCATGTGCCCCAATGCTAAATAGAAGTAAAATGCAGTTTTGAAGATTGTGTTGCACCAGTCTTCTAAATCATGAAGATTTGCCTATCATGAAACTCAAAGCTTGAAATATTGACTTTTTACTTTCATTCTAATGTTAATCACAGGTGTTGATGGGAAATATCTCATTCAAGATGTGTGCAGTAAATAATTAGGTTGATAGAGTTATGTAATAACATTAGTTTGAAAGATAGCAGAGTCAAGGTGTTGATTCATTTGTAGATAAATTCTGATAAAAAAACAAAAACAAAATATGAACAGAAATAGATAGATAGATAGATAGATAGATAGATAGATAGATAGATAGATAATGAACGGAGATAGATAGATAGATAATGAGCAGAGATAGATAGATAGATAGATAGATAGATAGATAGATAGATAGATAGATAGATAGATAGATATGAACACACTAAGATAGATAGAAATAGAATAAGATAGATACGGAAAAACTAAAATAGATTTGTAGACATAAGTAAATTTAAAGGTAAATAAAGAGAGAAAGAGAATCTCTTTGATATAAAACGATGAATAGAGCAACTCATGAATGAGAAAGAAAAAGGAGTCCTTCTAGCATAATTGTCATTTGTTTTATATATATATATATTTATATGTGTGTGTGTGTGTGTGTGTGTGTGTGTGTGTGTGTGTGTGTGTGTGTGTGTGTGTGTGTGTATGTGTGTGTGTGTGTGTGTGTATGTGTGTGTATGTGTGTAGTGAGGAAAATAATTGCAATTTATATTCCAGTGCATGCATATATATTAGTGTGATTTATATCAAACTGGTTATTTATTAATATATATATATATATATATATATATATATATAGGAAAAGTAATGTGTGTGTGTGTGTGTGTGTGTGTGTGTGTGTGTGTGTGTGTGTGTGTGTGTGTGTGTGTGTGTGTGTGTGTGTGTGTTTGGAGTGGTGGGGGTACCACTTATAAGTTGATCATAACATATAACTAATTATACTGAAAATAGAAATTATAAATAGAAAGAAAGAAAGAAAGAAAGAAGGAAAGAAAGAAAGAAAGAAAGAAAGAAGGAAAGAAAGAAAGAATCGATGAAGAAAAAGAAAGAAATAGTAAACTAAAGTATAAAATACACACAAGAAAAAAAGAGAGAAAGCATAAGGTATAATAGGTAAAGAAAGAAAAAAGACAGAAAAGACAGAAAAAGAAAAGAGAAGGAAAGGAAAAAAGAAACAAATAAATAAAAGAAGGAAAATAAATTTGGAGCCATTAAATAAGAAAACTGAATAAATAAATTAAAAAAGAGAAAGTTATCAAATGGAGAAAAGAAGAAAGATAATAAGAAAAAGAAGAGATAGAAGAAAGAGAGTGAAGAAGAACAAAGAAGGAAAGAAAAGAAAAAAATGGTTGATTGATTTTGACAAATCGTTTTCCCTTCCTTGTTCATTTTGCTTCATCCAACATAGAGAAGTACATGAATATGAAACAATGCAGACAGACAACTTTATTCGATGTGCACAAGTGTACCACACAAAACAGTTAATCGATAGACTTCTTCGATTTTCCATCCACAACCGTCTTCACCAAACAAACCCACCCAGCTTCATCCATGAACATTCTTTACTCCTTGGTTTTATTTTCTTCTTCATTTATTTTTGTTCTCCTTCATTCATTAATTTGATCTTTCCTTCATTCATTCCCCTCTCTCTCTCTCCCTCTCTCTCTCTCTCTCTCCCTCTCTGATTATCAGACAATAACTCTTTCACTCTCTATTCAATTGTATGTAAACCTTTAAAAAGGCTACTTTTCTCTTTCCACTCTCCTATCAATTTTGCCTCTCTTTCCTCTACTTCTACACTCTTAACTTCTTCTTCTCTTTCTTCCTCTAGAGTTTTTTCTTTCATTTCTCCTCTCACCAAAAACTATTTTCTTCCTCTTCTCTGTTGCTTTCTACTTCAATTCTATAACAGTAACCTTTTTTTTTTTTCTATTTTATCTCTTGTGGTCTCTCCTCTTACTCCTTCACCTTCCTCTCATCTTTTTATACATTTCCTCCTCCTACCATGAATTCCTCCTCCTACTATGAATAAATTCTTTCTCTTCTTTAAGCAAAAGAAAATATTAAAAGAAAAGAACAGCAAAAATAAATTAAATTAAATTAAAACTCATGAAATTTAAACTGGAAGGTAGACAGAGTTTCAAAAGGGGAGAAGAAAAGGAGGAATGGTATGAAGAGGGTAGGAGGCGTGTGAAAGTGGAATGAAATAAGGAAGGAAGGGTGTGGCCTCATTGTAAAAATGATGATGATCAAAGAGAGATAAAAGAAAAGAAAGAATAAGAATACGGAAGAAGAGAGGATGATTTAAAGCAGATGAAGAAAAGAGAGAAAAAAAATGATGGTGAAAAAGAGATAAAAAAGAAAAAAGGAAAAGAAGAAAATGATGCAAAAAAAAAGAAGGGTTTTATCTGCCTGGTAAGAGGAAAAAGAAAAGAGTGAGAAATAAAGTGAAAACTATATGAAAGGAAAAAAAATGAAAAGATAAAAAAAGAGTGGAAGAAAGAAAAGAACAAAAAGATGAAGAAGGACTAAAAAGGTACAAAAAAGAAGGAGGAGGAACTGAAGAGGGAAAGAGAAGAAAGAGAAAGTGAGGGAGGACAAAGAAAGGAAGAAATCATAAGAGTCAAAAGGAGAGGAAAAGGAAGAGATTATATTCTACAGAGTGCCGCAGAACGTCACAATATCAGCCAATCACAGCCCATGGATCGTTCCCAATTTAACCACGCCTCTGAACAGTCATTCACATTGACACATTCATCACCCACACACTGAACGGAATGACTTAGAGAGTTACTTTTCAATGGATAAAGGCAGGCGGTCTAATGTGAGCAAAGGAGATGAGTACAAATGAAGATATATTAACAAAGTATGTCTGAACATGTCTGTGTGGGAGTGTGTTCACTTAGAGATGTGTAAAAATATACACAATCATACATATACAATTAAATTGAAAGAAAGATGAAGTGAATATCAATTGACCAACATCTCTCTCTATATATATACAAACTAGATGACCCATGAAGCTGTTGGGTGCTCCTTGTAACAGCAGTCCATGATGACATTGTGGCTTCTATTTAGGAAGGAGTGAAGAATTCCCTTTAGCAATTAATATTTTATTCTATTATATTGAGAATTTGTAATATTTTAATAAATAACATTCATCATGGACACAGACCCCACAAAATTATCATTTTATTACAAATTGAACAAGAAATTATTTCATTCTCTCAATTTGAGTATTTTAACATTTTTACTGGGAAAAATTTTTCTGCGTTACAGTTATATAATATATATATATATGTATATATATATATAAGGGGTGTCCTTGTGGTGTAATGGTTAAAGCGATGGACTGTGGAATCGTAGTAAGCGAGTTTGTACTCCAGTCACACTATTATGTTCACTTTCGGACAAATACCCTTGAGAAAGATATAAACCCCCTTATCCTTCCAGCTATGGGTTAAATACTACTGTTCTTCGAGGAGAATGGTTTTGGCATTAAATAACCTACAAAGTTTGATATGCCATTAAACAAAGAAACCTAGCCTATATATATATATATATATATATATATATATATATATATATAAAGAGTGCTAAATATCAGTAATAAAATATATATACCAAAGTTAGGATAGCGTAGACACAGTCAGTAACATTAAATGACTGTCAGTTTTTCATTGATACAGTCATCAGACCAAGACAAGGTAAGAAACTGAGTGTTGTTGGCTATATATATATATATATATATATATATATGGAGAAAATAGAAAAACCAAGTCATTCAAAAGTGATGAATTTATTACAAAGGAGAATCAACATTTTCTTTTCTTCTTTGTAATCCGTTGTATTTCATAGAAGTTCCATACATTTAAATATCATTGCCTGTGCCAATCACGTGATAATTTTTCAAAAAAGAACGCTGATTAAATGATTGAACCATTATATAATCTTTCTTTGTATATATATTTTCTTTTCCCCTGTTATTGTATTTTATTAAAACATCCATCGTTGTTCTAGCAACATTTATATCACCAGCTTAAAGTCCTGATGAAGGTTTACTAAAACTGAAACGTTTCAACATTGACTTTCCTTTATTATAAATTCATTACTTTTGGATTACTTTGTTTTTCTAGTTTATTCATACAGTCAGATTCATTTCCATTATTTACAACCATATATATATATATGTGTGTGTGTGTGTGTGTGTGTGTGTGTGTGTGTACCATATCACTTATGAATAAGCACACTCCAAATAATCTTTTATCAAAAGTTGATTTTTTTCTAAATTAAAGAAACTAGGATTTTATTATTTCTAGTGAAGCATAATTGTCAAAACAGATGTTATTAGGTATTATTTATAACCAAACTTTACAGCACTGAAACTCTGTAATCAAAAATAAAATTGTATAAGAAATGCACTGATTTTCTAAATTGCTATGTCTTCATCTTTTTTATTACAGTTTCATTATTGTAGAATTTGCTAATAAATAATACCGAACAAGTTTTGGAAGCAGCACCCTACAAAGCAGCAGCAGCAGCAGTACAGCCACATCCCTCCTATCTCACAAAGCATCCAAATAAGACGACCAAGACATTTTGGAGAAGTATGGACAAATTCCTGAGGAATATTCTTCAATGGACTCCTACACATCAGCAATGGCTAACCAATAAAAACTTAGGGTCATCAGCTCTGTGCAGACAAACACTTGATGGCATTTAGAGAACCTGCCAAGTGTGATTGATGATAGGGATGGATGGCTAGAGAGAGTCAAGAGAAATCATGTTATCAGTGAGATGTGATGATAAATATTTGTTTTCGTTGTATAATGTTTCATTATAATAAAATCCAGGTACCTTTGTTTTAGGCAAAAGTTAAGCTTTCAAATCACACACTAAGTGAAACAAGGCACAACATGTCAGCACACCACCTGTCATGGTACTACCTACCACACCTTGAACTGCTTCAATCATTGCATCACAAACTAGAGCATACAGATAGCAAACCTTTTTACTAATCCCAATAACTGTAAAAAGATCTGTCCATAAGACATATTTGTTAATTTTAAAATAAAAAATACAAGGCACATTCAATAAACAAGGTGAATTTTGCTTTTGGAGTCGGCAATAGGAAGCACTGTTTATTGTTACACCTTTTCAGGGAAATCAATAGGGATGAGTCCTTTCATGCCCCAGAAGACTGTCAGCATGACCTTCTTTACTGACTGCTACACCCAGAACTTTTTTCAATGTGTTTCCACTCTATAGACTGTCTTTTTGACTCAGGCTCATTGTGACAAACTCATGTTTAGGCAATTTGTAAACACATTTTGGAGTAAAACATATTTCCCCAGACACAGCATGCATTCTTTTGTAAATTTCACATTGTTTGCATTTCTCAACAACCAAAAAGTTGATAACAGTCCTCTGTTCAAACTTGGAGCACCTTCTTTGATTTTCTGCCATTTTGCAAGATTAAAATAATTTTTTTCCATAAACCAATTCCAAACAATCCAGAGTTTACATCTGTGGAAAAACTTTTCAAAAACATTTATTTTTCTTTTTTCAAAAAAATCTTCTTTATTTATTGAATGACCCATGTAAATAGACAAATTGCCCTTATTTATTGGATGACCCATGTAAATAGATAAATTGCCCTTATTTATTGAATGACCCATGAAATAAACAAATTGCCTTTATTTATTGAATGACCCATGTAAATAGACAAATTGCCCTTATTTATTGAATGACCCATGTAAATAGACAAATTCCCCTTATTTATTGAATGACCCTCATAATTAATTTTTTCCCTCAAAATCCACTGATGATTCCCACACACAATTCTTTTCTTCCCCCACATACGATAGTAAAAGGTGATTAAAGAGTCAATTCATCTGCTGTTGGCAGGATGGAGATAACGAGAACCACAAACAGATTTTCTGAATGGAAGTAGAAGGGTGGAGGTTTCTTTAACACACACACCCCACCCCATGACAATGTGGGTTCTTTTTTTGTTTTTTTGGCAACAGGTAAAGTACTGAGAAAACTAATTAAAATCCTTTGGCACTGAATGCATTAAGAACCTGCGTTACGTTGCTGTTGATTTTTCTCTGCGGTGTCACAAGATTGAATAAAAGATTTTGTCTTTCCACTTCAAAAAAATTATCTGTCCATCTGAGGAATCGGATTGTCTTTGTGTAAACATAATGCTGAACTTTAAGCCCAACTTTGTATATATTACTTATAGTTTGTTTCACTTGGCACATGGCCATTATAAAAGAGTGCACATAGAAAATTCAAATTCATGGGCAGTATTCTAAGAAACTAGTTTGCTAACCTTCACTCAGTAGTAGGCAATCAAAGTACTTATCAAGTGTCACAACAGTTGAGCACTCAGTGATAAACAAATTCACTATACCAGCAAATATTTGTGAGATAAGTTTGATGCCATGAACTTAATCATTTACTAAACCTACATTTCCTTAGTACAAGCTAATATATCATCATCATTATCATGACGTGCGGCTAGCACGGATATCCCTGACCCTCTCTCTCCACGTCTCCCTATCATTCATCGCCTCCAGCAGGTCTTCAAGGTTACATCCCGTATCATCACATAGCTGCTGTATGAATGTTCGAGCTGGTTGTCCTGCTTTTGATTGGCCAAATGCGAGGGTCCACAGGAGTATATCACTTACGATCTCGTCCTTGCTTCTCCAGCAGTGTCCGGCATGTCTGGTTCGTCTAGCTTGTATAGTTTTCATGATAGGTGGTAGGTGGCCATACAGTTGGTGCCTTGTGGGGTGTTGCTGCCAGGACCTGTTCAATATTGCTCGCAACATTCTTGTATAATTGCCGTCGAGCTTCTTCTCCAACCGTTTAGTCAGTGTCCAAGTAGAGCATCCATAAAGCAGTATCAACACGACCGCTACCTGGAAGAAACTGCGTTTCATTTTATCGGTCAGGTTTGATTTCCATATGATCGAAAGCCTATCGATAGCTGTCCATGCCTTCTTTAGCCATGTGTTGATGTCTTTTTCGGTTGATGAGACGCTGCTTCCTAGGTAGGTGAATTTGTCAACCAGTCTCAGGGAGGTTCTGTCTAGTGTGGAGATGTCACCTTTCTGATTAATGCACATAAATTCAGTTTTGTGTGCATTGACATGGAGTCCAATGCCTGCAGCGGCTCATTCCAAACTATGCAGTAGTGTTTCGGCTTGGTTGGGTGTATTGGCCAGTAGCACTATGTCATCGGCGTATGTCGTTAGGTAGCATTTCTTCATTAAGACATATTTGGTTAAATAATATTGATGACGTTTCTATACATATTTTTATTTTGATCCATTCAAGTGTCCTGGATATGACATTAAACAATCCGACAATGAGGCTCCAGTGATGCTGGAACTTTTAAGAAGGCAGTGTACACTTTCACTGGCATCGCTCCCAGGTCCTCTCTGGCCTGGAGTGGTAGCACCTGAAAAGGTCCTACCAATGGGTCAAATAGAAGTGTTTGACAATTAAACTCAGTGTAAACAAATGACTTATACTAAATTGAATTGTTAGAAATAGAACTGTTTGATCATTTAACTGTGTGTAAATAAATGACTGATGTTTAATTGAATTGTTAGTGATACATAGCAATACTTGAAACCATTTAACTTTGTTGGCTCATGCTAAATTGAATTGTTTGAAATAGAACGGTTTGATCATTTAACTGTGTTTATCTACAAAATGTGTTTAAAAATCATATATATGTAAAAGCAGGATCTGGCATTAAATAACCACCAAGGGTTGATATGCCATAAAATCAAACAAATAAAAACAAGAGCCAGAATTTAACCATTAAAAATCAACTGCAGAAAATGTAAAAATCAAAAATCATGAAAAGTTTAAGTAAATAAAATAAACACTAAACTTTTGAAATTATTTGAAAAATGATTTTTTTTTTATAAAATTTACTTTTTTTTTCAATTAAACAATTATAAACTTTTTACATATCTATAAATATGTCTTTATACTTATATATATATATATATATATATATATATATATATACACACATAGATAAAAATATGTATATATATATCCATAAAAATATATAAAAACATAAAAATATCCACATGAATATAAATACATATATACACATATGTACCCATAAAAATGTATATATACGAAAGTCAATATATATTAATAATATATACGTATATATGTGAAAGTCATTATAAATATATATAGCCTACATGTGACCATGTATCAGTAAATATAAATATGTTGAATACATATATATATATATATATATATATATATATATATATATATATATATATATACATATATTTAAAAGTAAAAACCTTTAAAAATTACTCGTATTTTTTGTAATAATATTTATTTCAGCAGACCCTATATTTTTAAAATGTTAGATCTGCATCTTCAGACAAAGAAATAATGAGAAATTTCTAATGAAGATTTAGAAAAACCCACAAAATTCTGGCCACCTTATCTCTCTTACCCAAATTTCATTTGCATTTTTATTTTTTGTTTTTTATTAAGTAAAGAGCCGACCACTTGTTTTTCCTGTCTGTTTGACAAATGACATTCAATTCGTATATCAAGATTTATCAATTTTAGAATTCTCTTTTCTTTCCATTAATTTTTTTATGTAATGGCAAACAAACTCTTAAACCCAAATGAAGAAGAGAAGTAAAAAATATAGAATAAAGGAATAAATTGATTTTGGGAGAAAAAATTATCTACTCTAAACAACTTACATGGGAATTAATAACCTCATAACAAAATTGAATATAAAATATTATATGGTATACTAATACTATTTTATAAAAAAAAATAAGAAAATTATCATTTTAATACTATTGAATATAATTGATCACATTAAAAGTAAAAATAAAAATTATACCAGTTGCTGTTAAAACTATTATTTAAAATTATAAACAAATACAACATAAATTTATATATCCTCAAGATTACAATTATATCATACCCATTATCATAATATTCATATTATTACTAAACCTCAAATCCTTGAATTTATAAATAAAATCATATCAAGTATTATAGATAATACCATATTAAGAATTATCATCACAATTAATATTACTATTGTAATTATTACTACAAATCATCAAGCCTATCAATATTATAAACTATCATCAACTCTTTATTATTATAAATATTAATAACATCAATGCCAACAAAAACAATAAGACATCAACAACTACCACAATATTTTATTACTTTATATCAATAATTAACATTTAATAATTAATACCAATTACAAATCATTCTAATTAATATTCATAATTATTACAAAGTACTACACTGGTCGATTGGCCTGGCAGTTAGAGTGTTCACCAATGGCCTGGGAGATTGGGGTTCAATCCCAGGTCAAGTCATACCAAAGACTGAAAAAATGGTACTTGATCCCTCTTTGCTTAACACTGAGTATTATAAGGTATGGATCAAAGGTAAAATGGAGTAATCCAGGGAAAGGAGTAAAGCCCTTCCCTATACCTTGGTGTAGTAGCTATTGAAAAGGGAGCCTTCGGGTCACCCTCGACAATAGTCGTCAACTTTACTTTACTACAAAGATATCATTCATAATGTGCACTCTGTGATCAAAATAAATTAATACCTTATATCGCTTATTACATAATTTAAATAAATAATATATATATTTCCTTTGCTTGCGCTGGTTTCCTTGTGGCTGAGTGGTAGAATCTTGGATTGGTGTTTCAGTCAGCCAGGTTTCAATCCCAGCTTCAGGAATCTAGCCTGTCGAGCCACACTGAAGAGTTCTGATAGAACAAAACAGGTCTGTCTGTGGATGACAATATATATATACGTATGTATAGTTTTATATATATACATTTCTATTATTTACCTTCATATCTAAGTGGATATATATACAAATGTATATATATAAAACTATACTTACATGACTGAATGGAGAAATTGGAAAACAAAGTAATCCAAAAGTGATGAATTTATTGCAAAGGAAAGTCAACATTAATAATTTTTCTCCACGTAAATATATATCTTCATCATCATCATCAAGTCACATTTACAGCACAGATCTCAGTGATTCTCTCTCTCAATTCGTCTCTATCATCCATCGCTCCCAGTAGGTCCTCCAGACTACATCCTGTGTCTGCACAGATCTGTTGTAGGTAAGTTCTTGCTGGTTGGCCAATACTGGCACATCCATGTGAAAGGGTTCCAGGGGAGAACATCACTTATGAGTTCATCCTTACTTCTCCAGCAATGTCCTGTAAGTCTTGTTGGTCTTATTCGGATGATTTCAGAGATGGGAGCTAAGTGACCATACTGCTGTTGTTTCAAAGGCTGTCCTTTACAGGAAATGTTCAATATAGCTCATAGCATTCATGTGCAGTTCCCATTGAGTTTTTTTCTCTATACATTTTGTCAGTGTCCATGGGGTACGTTCGTACAGTAGTATTGATACAACTACAACTTGGAAAAAATCCTGTTTTCTTTTATCGATTAGATCAGACTTCCATATGATCAATAGCCCATTGATTGCAGTCCACACCTTTGTAAGGTGCATATTGATATCAAATTCAGTAGATGAGGCGCTGTTGCAGAGATAGATGAACTTGTCCACTAGTCTCAGAGAACTGCCATTTAGAGTGGAATCGGCTCCTTGATTAAAACTCCTGGAGTCCGTTTTATTTGCATTCATGTGGATGTCAATTCCTCCTGCTGTCTGCTCTAGACTTTGCAGCAGAGATTTGGCTTGGGTAGCAGTATTTGCAAAAAGTGTTATATCGTCTAGATTGTCTGTGTCCATTATAGTTTCTGCAGGATATCATCTGCTTCTTAAATATTTATATATACAGATGTATATATAAAGATCGTTGTTGTAGGTCCAAAGAAAAGAATAAGGATATATTTTTAAATAAGAAGGTCCATGTAGAGATTTGTATTTTTTAATTTATTTATTCTTTTATTTTTTTATTTTTTTATTTAAAAAATATAAATCTCTTCGTGGACCTTCTTATTTTAAAATATACAGATGTATATATATTTTTTCTATCGCTGTTAATATGTATATAAATATATATATATATGTAGTTGGTTAGGTTTTATAGCATATCAACCATTGTAGGTTATTTAATGCCAAATCCATTTTATGCAAATAAGCAGTTATAAACATGTATAGGGACACACACATATATATATATATATATATATATATATATATATATATATATATGCATATTCATATACATATTTTTATATATATTTATGTGTATTTTTATATATTTACATATACATCTATATGCATATATCAATATATATAAGCAATACTTGAAACCATTAAATCTCTGTGAGTAAAACTGTAGTGAGAAATAATAACAACTTTTTGGCTGTGCAAACAAATTATATCAAATAAACTGCCCTTCATGTTAGATGGAAATACTTGAAACCATTTAGTTCTGTGCAAGTAAATGAACTATGTTTTGTTTTGTTTTTTAAGGTTCAGTTTGTTTGAGTTTTATGGCATAGGTTATTTAATACCAAATCCATTTTTATGAAAATAGTTCTATTTCAAACAATTCAGTTTAGCATAATTGTGCAGTTTAAATGTGAAAAACATTTTTGTTTCAAGCTATTCAGTTTAGTCAAGCAGTTGTAATTCAGCTAATTCAGTTTTGCATTAGTACAGATTTTCTTTATACAGTTAAATGTCAAAAAAGTTCTATATTAAACAAATCAGTTTAGTGTAAGTAGAGTTTCAATGTCAAAAAACACTTCAGTTTAGCATAAGCATGCAGTTTAAATGTACGTACAGTGTTTTTTTTAAGGTAGGTTCTCTGCAATAAATGTATTGGCAGATCATGTGAACTAGTTTTGGCATTAAATAACCCATAGTGGTTGATATGCTGTAAAACCCAACCAACCAACCAACCAACCAATATATACATATATATATACATATATATATATATACGTATGCATATTTATATTTGTATGTATATATATTTATACATTTATGTATGCATATATATATATATATATATATATGTATATACATAAGTGTATATGTGTGTGTGTACTTTTATATTTATACTGATAAATGTATATTTGTATGTAAATATATATATGAACAGATATGTGTGTAAATATATTTATATATATGAATATATATACATTCATATGTAGGTCTGCGTGTGTGTGTGTGTGTGTGTGTGCGCGTGTGTGTTCGCGCGTATGTTTGTGTGTGTATGTATATATGTAGCCGTACAGCTGCTGTTTCATGGAATGTTCTTCCAGGATTTGTTCAATATAGCTCATAACATTCTTGTGTAATTTCCTATCTAGCTTTTTCTCGATACGCTTAGTCAGCGTCCGTGTAGTGCATCCATATCATAGAATTGATACAATCGCTGCTTGGAAGAAATTGCGTTTTATTTTATCGGATAGGTCTGACTCCCATATGATCGATAACCTATCAATAGTAATCCATGCCTTCGCTAGTCACATGTTGAAGTAATTTTCAGTAGATAAAACGCTGCTTCCAAGGTAGGTGAACTTGTCCACTGATTTCAGAGAGCCACCATTTCGTGTGGATATGACTCCTTTTTTTTATTAAAACACATGTGCTCCGTTTTGTCTGCATTCACATGGAAGCCATTGCCACCTGTTGCTTGCTCCGGACAACGCAGTAGGGATTCGGCTAGGGTCAGTGTATTTTCAAGAAGTGCTATATCATTTGCGTGGTCCATTATGGTTTCTTTGGGGTATCGTCTGCTTCTAGCCTTTTTTAGTGTAAAGCCACTTTCTTACATTAAATCTATCGACGTTCAAAGTACGGAGTCTAAGCAGATTACGAACAGATATCTGACTAATGTATCCCCTTATTGTAAATCAGCAACAATGTCAAAGAAGTCTCTGTCTCCATCCGGTGAGAGAACTTTTACTTTCGTGTTTTTATAGAGCATCATTTTGGCTGAGACAGTTTCTGTGGAGACATTGTACGCTAATAGCATTTGCTCCATGTTCCCTGGGCACACCTGGAGTCAAATGCCTTGGAGAAATCTACAAATGAGAGTGTCGCCTCGAGGTTTTCGCACGAACTTCTTCAAAGATTTGACGGATAGCCAGAATCTATGATGTGCTTGGTCGGTTTCCCCGAAAACCATTTTGATTCTTTCCAAGAATTTTCTCAATTTCCGATTTGTTATATCCAAATATCCATATACATATGGGGATATATGTATATATCTATGTATACAATATCCTATTTACCAACCCCTCCGCTCGGGCAGGATATGACACAAGGTCAATTTTTAAGCGGAGTTTAACAGGTTTGAATTCAGAGTTTTCCTTCTCCTAGACTAGTTGCCTCACCAAGGCTGAAGAACCTAGTGTGCCCTACTATTTACCCATAGCTGGAGGGAGAATATTTGGATTCATACCTTTCCCAAGGTATTAGTGCTGGATTTGAACTCGTGTCGCCGTGTCCATATCCTGCGACGATAACCATTACACCACGGGCACCTCCACTATATATAATATCCATATTTGTTTTATGAATATATATCGATATATATATCCTTATATCCTTATATATATATACATATATATATATATATATATGTATATATATTAAATAATAGCTCTTATGTTAAGAAAAAAACTCGGCAAGTGATTTAAAGATGAAAATATACAACGAATCACTATCTATCTATATATATAGATATATATGTATACCCATGTATATATATATATATATATATATATATATATATATATATATATATATACATCCAAATATCTATATATATTCATATATATTTTATCTATCTATCTATCTATCTATATATATATATATATATATATACATGTATAAAATATATATACATATTTATATACATTATATCTATGTGTATACATATATATATATTCTTATATTCTTATATCTGTACATTGGTATATACATACTTCCGTATATATATATATAATATCTATGTCTACATATGTGAATATATATATATATATATATATATATATATATATATATATATATATATATACTAACTACCAGTCAAAAGTGTTTGGCCACCCTAAAAAAATTTATTTCTCATCCTAAAAGTGTTTTCTTTAACGAAACAAGTTAAACACCACAATTGTTTTATTTATTATTCAAAATACAAATCTTCTTGAGCCAACTTAAATGCAAATTAAACCAAAAAATCCCCCAAACTTAAACATTTGATTCATCAAAATGGCCCCCTTTGGCCTCTATCACGCTCCACGGATTCTCAGCATTCTTTTCACCAAAGACTTTTGGTAGACGAATAATAATTCTTCTCAGCTTTCCTGCTAGAGTTGCTAGAGTTGAGTCGTACTTGTGGATTGTTTAGCTCTGAATTTTCGGTCAAGTTTATACCTCACAAGTTCATTGGGATGTAAATCCGTTGATTGCGCCGGCCAAGACATCAGTCGAAGGATGTGCTGTTCCTCTTTACTTTTAATGTACCTCTGGCAGAATTTGATAATATGCTTTGGGTCATCTTGCATGTGTTGAAATCCTTGACTCACAAGCCGCGTTCAAGATGGGATCGCGTGGTGCTGCAGTATGCTGTGATAACAGGTCTGATTCAATTTTCCCTTCATCTGGTGCAAATCCCCAACTCAGCAATTGGCAAAAGTCCCCCACATTGTAACAGAGCCTTCTACATACTTTACAGTTGGTAGCTCTTTTACCAACTCTTTGCCGCACATAGACCTTCCTATTTGACCCAAAGATTTTAAACTTTGATTCATCAGTCCAAAAGACTTGATTCCATTTCTCTATTGTCCAGTCTTTAAGTGCCTTGGCCCACTGGAGCCTTTTGATATTGTTTGCTTCCTCAACAGTGGTTTCTTGACAGCGATTCAGCCATGTAGGCCAGCTTCACAGTCTCCTTCTTACAGTGAATTAACACATTTTTTTCACGATATTGGTTCAGTGATGCAGTGATGTCTGCCTTCTAACATGGAAGCCGGTGTCTCTGATGAAATTCTCCTCTGCATAGGTAAAACAGGTAATATCTAGCAAGCAGTAATTCAACACAATAGAGTTAATGTGAGATCAAGGGGGCAGGGTTAATGACACTTTTGGAAAAACGTCTTATTCATGCTTAGTGCTAAAGAATAAAAAACGATTTCAAATCAATTTTTCAAAAGATACCTAAAGCCAAAGTTACTAAGGAAGATTTGTATTTAGTATGATAAATAAAAATATTATGATGCTTAACTAGTTTCATTAAAAGTAACATTTTAGGATGAGAAATACTTTTGACTGGTAGTATATATATATATATATATATATATATATATATATATATATATATATATGTGCATGAAAGTAAATATGGATCAAAATCCGACAGTATGAAGATAGCAGAAAAACATACACGTAATCCAAATAGGTGAATTTATTATGATGTAAAGTCGACGTTAAACGTTTCGGTTTCAGTAACCATCATCGGGACTTGGATATCAGAATAGTTCACAAAACGATGGATGCTTGTCGATTTTTTATTTTTTATTTTATTTTTTTTTTTTTTTTTTGCTCCTGTTATGTGAACTGATATCCAAGTCCCGATGATGGTTACTGAAACCGAAACGTTTAACGTCTACTTTACATCATAATAAATTCACCTATTTGGATTATGTTTTTCTGCTTTTTTCATATCTATGCATATAACTATATATATATATATATATATATATATATTCTTATACGATCCAAGAGGTAGGAGTATCCAATACGAACGGCTATTGATGTATAATTAATTTGGGATTAATGATACATCAGCACTCAACATGTAGGGCTAAAAAATCTTTTATATATATGTAAAATATATATATATATATATATATATCCATATATTTTATATTCAAATATATATGAATATATGTATGTATATATATCTCAATTTATATTTATATCTATCTATCTATCTATATATATATATATATATCCCTAATTTTATATCTATGCACTAATACATTGTAGATGAATGTGTTAATGATTTAATTAAACACCAATCTACAAATTTAATAAATTTTTATTTCCTCAAATTGAGTGAATATTTTCTTAAGAAACAGAAGTTACAAAGTCTTTTCTTGTAAGAAAAGATATTAGTTACGGTGAACCTATTCTCCAATATTTATATTACCAGAAAAGTTCATGCATTCAATGTAGCCATTTGTATTGCCTAAATCTTGTAGATATATTTTATGTTTATAAAAGATGTTTGTATTCGTATATCAAAATGTGTTGCAGAGAAAGTATACTTCAGCGCTAATATGTATGCAGATGCAGCTGAAAAATAGAATCACTAAGGGAACGTTTGTAAAAACAGTATAAGCATGTCTATATAATCAAAAATATTTTCCGATTTAAAATAATTAAGCGATCTTGAAATTAAACCCTTTCTTGTACGGACAGAATGTTTAGCTCTGCACTTAAAAGAAATAAAGTCGAAAGTTTTGAGTATTTGTACAGAATTAATTTTTTAAATCCACTGAAGATTATTCTATTCATTCGCTTATTCATAATGACTGAAGTCGAAATTAGATAAATTACTTGTCTATTTATCAATGATTCTAACCGTTTAAAAAATGCTTTTTTTTAACAGTTGAGAAATGAAAAGATTTCTTAAATAATTGTTGGTTTTGATCCTTTAATTTTTGTGCGACGAGTCAAATGTTGTCGTTTGCGAAATATCAAAGATATTTTAAAAAGAGCGCGTTAATGCCGATTTGTCCATAAAGGCCAAAATATACATACAAAAATTACAGTTTCTCAAGCCGTTTTTTGACAAAGAATGAACTTTTTTTGTATGGGAATCAGTTGATTTTCCAAACATACACACACACTCACACACACACACACACACACACACACACACACATACACACATACATATATATATAATATTCAAAAAATATATATATAATATATATATACATATTCATACGTAATTATATCCAGATATATTAATATTATGGATTAAATGTATCTGTATATATACGTATATATCCTTCTATCTATATATCTATATATATATCGATCGATAGATTGATAGATGTATTGATATATATATATATATATATATATATATATATATATATATATATATATATATTAAGCAACACCTCCGCTCAGGCAGGATATGACACAAGGTCAATTTTTAAGTGGGGTTTAACAGGTTTGAATTCAGAGGTTTCCTTCTCCTAGGACTAGTTGCCTCACCAAGGCTGAAGAACCTAGTCTGTCCTACTATTTACCCATAGCTGGAGGGAGAATAATTGGATTCATACCTTTCCCAAGGGTATTAGTGCTATGTGAAATGCAATCAGTCTCGTCCACGATTTGAACAAGTGTCGCTGTGTCCATTTCCTACGACGTTAACCATTACACCACGGGCACCTCCGGATATTGATATACATCTATATCTAACTATCTATCTCTCTCTCTCTCTCTGTCTCTCTCTCTCTCTCTATATATATATATATACACACATATACATACCATTATCCATCTATCTATATATTTATACTTATCTATATGAATTATACATATATATTTACATATATATCTATATATATACATCTATATCTATCTATCATATATATATCTATATCTATCTATTATATATATCTATCATCTATATCTATCTATCATATATACATATGAATTATAAATATATATTTACATATATATTTATATATATACATCTATCTATCTATCTCTCTCTCTCTCTCTCTGTATATATATATACACATACCTACCATTACCCCATATACGTATATCCATCTATCTATATATTTGTACTTATCTATATGAATTTATATATGTCCACATATCCGTATATATATATATATATATATATATATATATATATATATTACCCATATATATATATATATATATATATATATATATATATATATATGGGGGGATGATATTTGACGCCTTCAGCTCATCAAGATGACTGACCAAAAAACTAGCATAAAATACTTCTCGACAGGTTGACATGTCAAAATCAATGAATCAGTCAATCATTGAAAACTTGGCATCTTTTGCAACCCAATGTTTGTGTGTTTAATCGCCTAATCGTTTTATGCACACGTATTGGTGAAGCCACAGCTGCTGAAATCTTCCCACCAACAAACGACAGGGTGCAATTTTTGTTCAAATAATTGATGGAGAGCTTATAGACATCAATTCATCAGTCAATCTACGTGCCTGAAAAATATTCCTTATTCAATTATCCTTAAAAGTCTCTTTTTTAAATTTGATGGTTGGATGTTAATCAACGGTCCTGTTAACTGATCGGGGAGGTTCTGCAGAGCGTACTTGGTTCAACGCAGTCGTTTATTTTCATAGGTTGTTAATGCAACTACTATATATATATATTCTTAAACAAGGATCTACGTTTTGTCTCTTTAAAGTGATTCCATTCAGTTCCGCCTCGGATATTTGGAAAACATCCATAATGAAAATTTTCTTTAAATAGCAAATATTTTGTTGCCAAACTTGATTTCTAGTATAAATCATCATCATGTCGCGCCGCCAGCACGGATATCCCTGACCCTCACTCGCCACTTCTCCCTATTATTCATCGCCTCTGGCAGGTCTTCAGGGTTACATCCTGTGTCCTCACATAGCTGCTGTATGTAAGTTCGAGCTGGTCGTCCTGCTTTTGCTTGGCCATATGTGGGGGTCCATAGGAGTACATCACCTATGAGCTTGTCCTTGCTTCTCCAGCAGTGTCCTGCGTGTCTGATAGCAGGTACATAACATTTATAATTCTATTGTTAGTAGCAAAAATCTAAATCAGACTGGATATATTCATTTCATTTAGTTTGATACTGCTATGTGCTATAGATACTCCTGGGTTTATCTATAATTATTTGCCTCATTTTGATTTTTTTTGCGTTTTTACGTGTGCATCAAAAGTCTAATAAATATTAATTTCTTTCAAACATAAGGTTATTTAGAAGTGATAAATGGATTCCTGGTGAATTTCCCGCCCATTGCATGGTTTATCATATTTTTTTGACAAAATTGCAAATTTCAGCCCAAACAATAATTTCCCGAAATGTTGAAGAATGTCAAATCAACAATATCACAAAGTTCAAAACCATTGGTCTGAGCCGAGAACCAGCTAATTCTTAAAATCTTCAGCTCACCAAGGATCACTGCCCTAATTATTAGCAGCTCAAATCACAACTGCATAACGTTCATTCCTATGACAAAAAAAGAAACACAAACTGATTAAGATGTTGCATATTGACCTCCGATCCGGCCAAGCTGTCAAAAGAAGAAATGCACCAGTGTAAATAACAGGTGCATCTGGTCGAAGATATCAGGAGATCAGAGGCAACTTTGACTGTCGAGAGGTTGAATTGAGTGCGAAATTGTGACGCGTGCAGGAAGAAGAGTGGAAGTCAAATTATTATATAACCCCGGCGACAGGAAGTTCAAGTTAGTTGGAGAGAAGATGCTGGAATGAGAACCATGTCCCAGCAGAGGCTGGTCCCCAGGCCCCAGGCACCCGGTTGAGCAGCCCAGGAGAACGGGAAAGAAAGGCTGTGATAGCCAGAAGAGTGGGGGGGTCAATATGTTGCAGTCTTTGTTCAGTCTCCAACTCCCTCTCACACACAACCTTTTCAATAAAGTGAGAGGTATATTTTTCTAAAGAACTGTGTCCGCTCGTCTTTATTGCGTTGTCGTTATGTTTCTGCATGCAGATGTATTATGTGGCTATACAACAAAGACAAGTTAGGTGAACACAACGACACTGAGTAGAAAGGGGGGGTCCTCGTAGTGTAATGGTTAAAGTTCGTACTCCAGTCGCGCTATTACGTTCACTTTCGGGCAAATACCCTAGGGAAAGGTATGAACCCCCTTATCCTCCCAACTATGGGTTAAATAGTACCACTACTGTTCTTCTAGGAGAATAGCTTTGGCATTAAATAACCTAAAAAGGTTGATATGCCATTAAACAAAGAAACCAAAGCAAACCAAACTGAGTAGAAATACAAACTATCCCATTGTACTAGAGACTCGTCCTTCAGTATATATATATATATATATATATATATATATATATATATATATATATATATATATATATATATTCGTACTAGAGACTCGTACTAGAGACTCGTCCTTCAGTATATATATATATATATTCGAAAGTTGACGGTTTTTCAAACAACCCAATCAATTACATCCTGCCCTAAGATTTACACGTGAAGTGGAAATCAAAAATTCTCTCCAATTCCAAGATGTTTTAGAGGTACGATCTGACTCTTTCTTTCTTACCTCAACGTATAGAAAACATGTTAACAGGTCTGTATATAAATACCTTAGTTCACTTTGCCCTTATGATCTGTTCCAAGAATAAATTGTCCCCAAATCTTGAATTGATAAAAACTATTCTCATAAATGATGATTATCCAGAAGTTTTAACAACAGTCCGAAAGGAAATTAACACGTTTAACCTAAACGCCATGTCGGACCCTCAAAAATGTTGAGTGAATTTAAAATGGCCGTGTTTAGGTAACAATTTCATACGTTTGAGTAGATAAAAAAGATCAGTTAGTCGGTGCTTCTTTGCCATTAATTTGAGATTCGTTCTCAAATCTAATCAGATTTTTCCTTCAAATCTCAAGGACAGTGTACCCGTTCATCTTAAGTTTCTCAATTTATCAATTTAAATATGAATGTGATATTTGTTACGTCGTTTTACACTACCCAAAGACTTGAAATCAGAAAAAGCACATGCCTTCCGTTCTTAAGTCACCTGGTTAAATACTATCTTCCAACTAGACCAATCAGAATGCTGATTCCACCATTGCGCAATACCTATTAGCCCGCCCGGATTTTAGTAAGTACAGTCGGAACAGTAATTTCACAGTACTCACCCACATTCCGACCGACTTTCAATTTCATGTCCTGGAAGATCTTTAGATAATTTTACGGAAATGTAGTCTTTGCAAATAAAAACAGTTTCCATACAACATCCAGCACAGGGGCTGCTCCAGTCTTCCATTATCTGATCCACGGTAAATTATAAATGATTATCATTTTTCCAACCCCACCCCACTCATCGATTGCCATGTGCATATTCCAGAAGTTTCACTTTGTGTCTGAAAAATCACAGGAGAAAAAAAGATTTCCTTTTTGGATAAATCTGCGATTAATAGCAATTTTCAAATGTAGTAGCCACTAAAAACTATTTGTATATTCCTATTTGTTCACTGATACCAGTCGTTGTGCCTTCAAATCGCGAAATAACAGAGAGAGAATCCAACCGAGAATGATGTGTGTTTCATTTAATAGCAACTCCAGCACAACGATGGTCTCGTGTTACAGTCCCATTAATGCCAGTGATGAAATGAATATCATCACCTTCTACTACTAGCAATCTTCCCTTGTCCGACACATTCCCAAACACAACATTCTAATCATCAGTGGAAGATATGAATGCTCAAATAGGCAAAGAGGGAAATGACAAATTCTGCTAATACAATTCACAAAACAGAAATGGAGAGACGGTTCGATTAGAATGCTAGCATGACAAAATATTAAATTCTAAAAAAGAGAAAAAAAAAACTATGATTACTATTACAGATATTTTATTTTCCTTCTTTCATTATCAATTTATTTTTCAACTTTATTATCATTGCATTTTATTCTAATACTCAGATAGTTTTACATTTTATGCTTGTTAAGCAACAATTTGGTTGGGTGGTTGGTTTTTTGATGAGGTGTTTTATGCTTAAGTCAGTTTTTACAATTATGATCTCCACTTTTATATGATACAAAAATGTATTTTCACAATTAGTTAAAACATTTAAACAGCATCATAATTAGTTTTAAGGACCAGTGTACGTATTAATGTAGTTTAAAATTATTGTAAACAATATCTCAAAAAGATACATTTGACCAAGAGATAGGATCTTAACAAATGCAACCACAGAGTGGACCTGGGAGTAGTGATACTGAAGAAGTGACAACCGAGACTTGGAGCCTCATCACTAGATGCAGTTTAAAGTTATACTGAGGACACTGAATTTAGAAATAAATAAGTGAATGACTGAGACACCCAGTGGGAACTAAACTCACTAACATTGATCTGCTCACCTAGTTTGTTAACCATTACACCATGCTAGCTGCCTATTTATAAATAAATAAATTGATTTCATCAAGATTGGAACTTTTATACTGGGAAATTTATTGGATTTGAACTTAACTATAGCAGTCAAGCAGCAAAGTTCATTCTAGTCACTGAGCCACATTCTTTTTCATGGTTTATACACTACCTCCCATAAATTGGTACACCCCCTAATTTTTTGAACCAAAGATACTGGTATCTTTGGTTAAGAAAATGTTATCATTTCTTTTAGAACATTGCACAATCAAAATGGATATTATTAGGTATTATTAATTACCATACACTCTAAAATATAAAAACTTTGTAACTAAACATAAAACTACATGAATATATATAAGTGGTGTATTTATTTTTTAACTGCGGCATATTCATATTTTGGGTTATAGAGTTCCAATGTTGTAGATTTTGGTAATGTATAATACCTAATAATATCTTTTGTTTGTATAATGTTTCACAAAAAATAGGATGTTGTTATCTTTGGTTTAAAAGAATAATTAACTTTTTTTTTCATTGTTAGCAGAGTACTTATTTGTGAGTCATACTATATAAAGAAAAATGAGAGAATAAGCATAAGCAGGAAAATGATAAAGTACTGGTAATGTCAGTGGGCACTAGTAAGAGAATCTGAAACCTTGTCTATATATACAGTTTTCAAATGCTATTAGGGCTAAATACAGTTGTGATTAAAGCTAATCATAAGAGTGAATAAATGTTTGGAATGTGGAATAAATCTCACCAGTAATATTATGGTTTATATATATATATATATAAGGATGGATATAAAGTTTTACTAAATTCTGTTTAGTGTGGTGTAGGGTTACCAAATAAGGTATTAAAAAGATTATGTGTTCTAATTTTCTGAATGAGAAGACTTTAAAGTGTCTTAAAATCAGTGTTTGCTGATAGCAAGATTTCAAATAGGGCAGAATAATGGTATACAAAATAATAGAATGGGATAGAATAATGGTATACAGAATAATAGAATGGGACAGAATAATGGTATACAAAATAAGAGAATAGGACAGAATAATGGTATACAAAATAAGAGAATAGGACAGAATAATGGTATACAAAATAATAGAATGGGACAGAATAATGGTATACAAAATAATAGAATGGGACAGAATAATGGTATACAAAATAAGAGAATAGGACAGAATAATGGTATACAAAATAAGAGAATAGGACAGAATAATGGTATACAAAATAATAGAATGGGACAGAATAATGGTATACAAAATAATAGAATGGGACAGAATAATGGTATACAAAATAATAGAATGGGATAGAATAATGGTATACAGAATAATAGAATGGGACAGAATAATGGTATACAAAATAAGAGAATAGGACAGAATAATGGTATACAAAATAAGAGAATGGGATAGAATAATGGTATACAAAATAATAGAATGGGACAGAATAATGGTATACAAAATAATAGAATGGGACAGAATAATGGTATACAAAATAATAGAATGGGATAGAATAATGGTATACAAAATAAGAGAATAGGACAGAATAATGGTATACAAAATAATAGAATGGGACAGAATAATGGTATACAAAATAAGAGAATAGGACAGAATAATGGTATACAAAATAAGAGAATAGGACAGAATAATGGTATACAAAATAATAGAATGGGACAGAATAATGGTATACAAAATAATAGAATGGGGCAGAATAATGGTATACAAAATAATAGAATGGGACAGAATAATGGTATACAAAATAAGAGAATAGGACAGAATAATGGTATACAAAATAAGAGAATAGGACAGAATAATGGTATACAAAATAATAGAATGGGACAGAATAATGGTATACAAAATAATAGAATGGAACAGAATAATGGTATACAAAATAATAGAATGGGATAGAATAATGGTATACAGAATAATAGAATGGGACAGAATAATGGTATACAAAATAAGAGAATAGGACAGAATAATGGTATACAAAATAATAGAATGGGATAGAATAATGGTATACAAAATAATAGAATGGGACAGAATAATGGTATACAGAATAATAGAATGGAACAGAATAATGGTATACAAAATAATAGAATGGGATAGAATAATGGTATACAAAATAATAGAATGGGATAGAATAATGGTATACAAAATAATAGAATGGGACAGAATAATGGTATACAGAATAATAGAATGGAACAGAATAATGGTATACAAAATAATAGAATGGGATAGAATAATGGTATACAAAATAAGAGAATAGGACAGAATAATGGTATACAAAATAATAGAATGGGATAGAATAATGGTATACAAAATAATAGAATGGGACAGAATAATGGTATACAAAATAAGAGAATGGGACAGAATAATGGTATACAGAATAATAGAATAGGACAGAATAATGGTATACAAAATAATAGAATGGGATAGAATAATGGTATACAAAATAATAGAATGGGACAGAATAATGGTATACAGAATAATAGAATGGAACAGAATAATGGTATACAAAATAATAGAATGGGATAGAATAATGGTATACAAAATAAGAGAATAGGACAGAATAATGGTATACAAAATAATAGAATGGGATAGAATAATGGTATACAAAATAATAGAATGGGACAGAATAATGGTATACAAAATAAGAGAATGGGACAGAATAATGGTATACAGAATAATAGAATGGAACAGAATAATGGTATACAAAATAATAGAATGGGATAGAATAATGGTATACAAAATAATAGAATGGGATAGAATAATGGTATACAAAATAATAGAATGGGACAGAATAATGGTATACAGAATAATAGAATGGAACAGAATAATGGTATACAAAATAATAGAATGGGATAGAATAATGGTATACAAAATAAGAGAATAGGACAGAATAATGGTATACAAAATAATAGAATGGGATAGAATAATGGTATACAAAATAATAGAATGGGATAGAATAATGGTATTCAGAATAATAGAATGGGACAGAATAATGGTATACAGAATAATAGAATGGGACAGAATAATGGTATACAGAATAATAGAATGGGACAGAATAATGGTATACAAAATAAGAGAATAGGACAGAATAATGGTATACAAAATAATAGAATGGGATAGAATAATGGTATACAAAATAAGAGAATAGGACAGAATAATGGTATACAAAATAATAGAATGGGATAGAATAATGGTATACAAAATAATAGAATGGGATAGAATAATGGTATACAGAATAATAGAATGGGACAGAATAATGGTATACAGAATAATGGTATACAGAATAATAGAATGGGACAGAATAATGGTAAGAGAATAATCAAATCGTTTCATCTCCAAAACAGATGCAGCATCTACAAGTCATTCACAATTAAATCCTGATTACAATAAATATACCACGGTAAATGCAGTAGAACTTACATATATTTTATCATTTTTACTCCTGATAATACCTTTCTTCCTTATTTGCCAATGTTTGCCAATATTGATTGTATTGGACCTTACATGAAATAAGTTTTAACCAAAAAGTAGTAAAATTAAATATTTCATCATTTTTCCAACTGCAACAAATATTTAGCTCATTCAGAAAATGAAAGAATGAAAGTTAGCAGGAGAATGATGAAGTAGTGATAATGTCAGTGGATACTGGTAAGAATACCTGAAATCTATATATGCTACAGAATAAGGGAATACAGAATAAGGGAATACAGAATAAGGGAATGCAGAATTAGGAAATACAAAAGAAGGGAAAACAGAATAAAGGAATACAGAATGATAAAATGGTTTTATCTCAAAAACTATTAATCTATATCTCTTGAGATTATAAACAATGAAAAATTATAAATAAATTAGGGATTTTTATTATTTATGGGTGATACTGCACATTCTGTTCATTTCCCAAAACTTTTATGAAACACACATTTGTGTGTTTCATGCAAAATGTCAAATATTCCCTATTAATTTTGATATAATCAATTTGACCAGAGAAAATATGCCTCAATTCCACATTTTTGTCTCTCTTTATACAAAATAGAAATATTTTAAGCCCAGTTGGCTGGGGCTGTAGAATACACCAACTGCATCTCCACAGAAGGGTAATACCCATCCTCAATGAGTGTCCTGGATATGACATTAAACAATCTCATGGTGAGGCTCCAGTAATGCGGGAGCTTTGGAGAATGCGGAGTACCCTTTCATTGTCATCGCTCCCAGATCCATACTGGTCCAGATTGGTAACACCTGACAGAGTCCTATCTATGGGTCAAATAGAACCATATAACATTTAAACTGAGTGCAAACAAATCACTTATGCTAAATTGAATTTTTCTTAATAAAACAATTTGATCAATGGTTTGAACAATGGTTGATATGCCATAAAACCCAACCAAACCAAATCCTATATATTTAATATATACGTATAAAGAGGATTTGGCATTAAATAACCTACAATGGTTGATGTGCCATAAAACCAAACCAAACCAAATCCTATATATTTAATATATATGTATAAAGAGGATTTGGCATTAAATAACCTACAATGGTTGATATGCCATAAAACCAAACCAAACCAAATCATATATATTTGATATATATGTATAAAGAGGATTTGGCATTAAATAACCTACAATGGTTGATATGCCATAAAACCCAACCAAACCAAATCCTATATATTTAATATATATGTATAAAGAGGATTTGGCATTAAATAACCTACAATGGTTGATATGCCATAAAACCCAACCAAACCAAATCCTATATATTTAATATATATGTATAAAGAGGATTTGGCATTAAATAACCTACAATGGTTGATATGCCATAAAACCCAACCAAACCAAATCATATATATTTGATATATATGTATAAAGAGGATTTGGCATTAAATAACCTACAATGGTTGAGATGCCATAAAACCCAACCAAACCAAATCCTATATATTTAATATATATGTATAAAGAGGATTTGGCATTAAATAACCTACAATGGTTGATATGCCATAAAACCCAACCAAACCAAATCCTATATATTTAATATATATGTATAAAGAGGATTTGGCATTAAATAACCTACAATGGTTGATATGCCATAAAACCCAACCAAACCAAATCATATATATTTGATATATATGTATAAAGAGGATCTGGCATTAAATAACCTACAATGGTTGAGATGCCATAAAACACAACCAAACCAAATCCTATATATTTGATATATATGTATAAAGAGGATTTGGCATTAAATAACCTACAATGGTTGATATGCCATAAAACCCAACCAAACCAATCTTTATACAAGATTAAGTTAGTGGAAAATGCCAATAAGTCATTTATTGGAAAGCTAAAACTGTTGCTCCCTTGAGTAAAAATAATCACCAAAATCGAGTTGAGCAAGATAAAATTATTATGGCTCACTTGAGACAAGATGGGGCTTGATTTTTCAATTCACAATGCATTAAGGTAATTAGTATTAAAAGACAGACAGCAGTCAAAAGATGATGAGTTTAGTGCAAGACTTAAAGACACACAACAAAAGACAGACACTGATTAAAGTCTATTGGAAATAGATTTGAACTTACAGTAATATGACAAAATACCACTCATCATCTAAGATATATATATATATGTGTGTCTGTGGATATGCACAAATAATCATGTATGATATATAAATATATACAATTATATATATATACGTGTGTGTGGGTGCGTGTATGTGTGTGTATTTACCCAACTCCTCTGCAAAAGGCTGCATGTGACACAAGGTCAATTTTAAGCAAAGTTTAACTGGTTTAAATTCAAAGATTTCTTTCTTCTAGACTGGTTGCCATACTAAGATTAAAGAGTCAGTCTGCCCTACTATTTACCCATAGCTGGAGGGAGAATAGTTGGATGCTTACCTTTCCTAAAGGTATTAGTGCTATGTGAAATACAAACGGCCTCATCCCATTATGTCATTAGTACCATGAAATATATATATATATATATATATTTGTGAGTATGTTTATGTATGTATGTATATATATGTATATTTAAATGCATGAGTCATAAGTAATGTACTCCTATGGACCCCTTCACATGGCCATGCAAAAGCAGGGTGGCCAGCTTGATCCTACATAAAACAGCTGTGTGAGGATATGGGATGTAGCCCAGGGGACCTACCAGAAGCGATGAACGATAGGAAGGGGTGACGAGAAATGATCAGAGATATCCATGCTGATGGTGCTACAAGATGATGATGATGTATATATTTATATATATACAAATCCATGTATATGAATATATATATATATATATATATCATCATCATCATCATGTTGAGCTGACAGCACAGATTTCCCTGACCCTCTCTCTCCATTCATCCCAATCATCCATCACTCCCAATAGGTCCTCTAAACAACATCCAGTGTCCACACAGAACTGATGTAAGCTCTTGCTGATTGGCCAACACTGCTATGTCTATATGGGGGTGTCTATGGAAAAACATTACTTATGAGTTCATCCTTGCTTGGAGTTTGTATGTCACACGACTGGGTTTCAGCTTAAATGAGTCACCTCTCATTATGAGGTCTAAAATTGACTCTGTGATGTCCCAAGACAAGGCAATTAAGAGTGCCACATCAATGTATATCGATGACATTTACGTCAATGAAAGCTTACTTCCTGTTGCACATGTGAGGGAGCACCAGTCCAAATATGGACTTATATGTAAGGATCCTGAGAGACTGGAAGACAGAACTAGGCTTGCAGGTCGGGAGGGAAAACAGAACTCTCCAATGAAGGCAGAGCAGGAAGTCACTGATATTCCTAAAAAGATGACTCACCAAAGTATGTTTTCCCTGTGTGAAACTTGTGGGTCATTTTTCTGTTTTGTTGAGAGTGCCAATTGTGTTCATTAAGTGGCAAACAAGCACATTAACCCCAAGATAGAATAACAAAGTTGAAGATGCCTCCCTCAACTGTAGGATAGTGGAGACAAACACCAGAATATGTGAAACAGATCCTACAGGAAGAGACTGGTGCATGAATGGCCATGAGATGAAGGTGTGGGCAAGTTCTGTGCTAACAGGAATGGTACTAGAGGTGAATAGAAATATTATTAAGGGTGTTTCTTGGTTGTATCCAGCAGAAGATACCAAACACATTACTTTGACTAAGCTCAACACAATGATAAAAGGCGTCAACATAGTCCTTCAATGACATGTGTCACTATTACATTTTATCATGGATTCTACAAGGATTAACTAGCTCTCAAACACCCTAACCAGCAAAGCGCACATAAAAATAAACTTGTAGGCATCTGGTGAAATGCCAGTGAGGTGATGGTTGGAAACACTTCAGGGGTTGGTAGATGAATGCGGCTTGACAATGGGCATGACACTGGTTAAGTCCAATCTGAATTGAGCAGACCACCTTACCTGGATGTACATTGAGAAGGGACCAAACCTGTGCAACCAGTGTGGCCTACTAGGGAAACAAAGTTCAACACTGGTGGCCAATATCCATCAACAAACTGGCCACCCCAGTGTAAAAAAGATCCCATACTTTGTCAAGAATATTTGGTGTTGGATAAGATATTGTCTCCTATGGATAAATGTTCCAGCTTTTCAGTGTGGGACCAGTAGGAAGAGATTCATTTGGTTACAGACTTGCATAAGTCAGCTCTGTGCAGACACTGACTGCAAACTAGAGGACTTACCAGAAGTGATGAACAATAGGGACAGATAGTGAGGGAATATCAGGGAACTCCATGCTATCAGCTGGCCGAATTAATAGAGTGTTCACCAATGGTCCAGGAGACTGGGGTTCAATCTCCGGTCAAGTCATACCAAAAACTTAAAAAATGGTACTTGATGCCACCTTGCTTAACACTCAGCATTATAAGGTAAGGATCAAGGGTAAAGTGGAGCAATTCAGAGAATGGAGTAGTGCCCTCCTCTACACTTCAATGTCGTAGCTATTGAAAAGGGAGCATTCTGGTCACCCTCGACAAAGGTCGCCAACTTTACTTATATATATATATATATATTGTCATCCACAGACAGACTGTTTCATTGTATCACAACTCTTCAGTGTGGCTAGACACGTAGGATGCTTGAAGCTGGGATCGAAACCTGCCCAACTTTACGTTAGACTTAGTATCAGACCACTCGGCTAACAAGCGTACCACATCAGCTACGGAATTATAAGGTATTAAGTAGTAGCATTCATTTGTTTACATTTTATACCTTACCAGATACCAGAGTGCTCAATTCATTCTTGAAGCTTTACATTATGTGAGCGGCAGCTGTAAATTCCTTCACCAGAGTGCTCAACCCCCATGAGGGAGTGTTTTATTATATACATGTGTGTGTGTTTGTGTGCATATATGTATTATACATATATACATACATAAAATATTATCCATAAATACATACACACCCAACTAAATTTTGGGGGTGTCCTCATGGTGTAATGGTTAAAGCAATGGACTGCGGAATCACAGTAAGCGAATTCATACTCCAATTGTGCTATTACATTCACTTTTGGGCAAATACCCTTAGGAAAGGTATGAACCCCCTTATCCTCCCAGCTATGGGTAAAATAGTACCACTACTGTTCTTCTAGGTGAATGGCTTTGGCATTAAATAACCTACAAAGGTTGATATGCCATTAAACAAAGAAACCAAACCAAACCAACTAAATTTTTATAAAATGTTAATTTTCTACTCCTAAACCAAAAAGCAAGATTTTTATCATTTCTTATGGAACAAAATGCAATCAAAATTCAATATTGTAAAGTCTTATTTATTATCAAAATATCAATCAGTTCAAAAATAGATTCTTCCAACACAAAATTCTATTTTCATACCAAACTTTTTTTTATTATTAATTTCTTGGTGACATAGTTTTAATGGCAAAATCTTCCACTTGAAATAAAATCCTGGAATCTTTGCTTTACCCTTTTTAATTCAAAAATTATGTTTATACATACATACATACATACATATATATATATATATATATATATATTTGTATGTTGTATTTATATATATGTATGTAAGTATAATGTATATATATATACACACACACACACACACACACATACATAATTTTTTAATAAAAAAGTTAATTTCCTTCTTAACCAAAATTACCAGAATTCATTATATCTATTTATTTAGATATCAATCAATCTATCTATCTCAGTCTGTTAATATCTATCTGTCA
>CAUZXS010003912.1:25000-30000 GCA_963585895.1 Sepioteuthis lessoniana | reverse complement strand
CGGAACTGACTAAGCCCTTTTTTTCTTGCTAACGACCTTGACATCTAGTTATAGCTAAAAGAAAAGGGAGAATTAAAATTAATAACATTCACAAAACACTTCGGCCAAAAATTACCTGATAAGACTTGAACTAATATTCGTCGCCAGCCTATAGCAGGTTAGGAAAATACTTTACGGCTACACTCATTTTTTATCAAAGAATTTTATATCCACGCGGCTGGAGCTGTGTGTCACAGCACCTTCGTAATATCAGCAAGCCCTTTTCAACCCTCGTGGGCGCGCTCCTGGCGAAGCTCATTAAGGAGGAATCCCGCATTCTGTGCGGTCGCATTCACCTTAACTTACGGCGTTGGTCCCACTTCTCGTGGTAGACCTGCCTTTCTCCCACCTACATAGGTATGCACAAAGGTCCTTTTTAGGACCATAAGAGGTCTCTGTCTGCGGGTCAGAGCATCTCTGACTGGTCAGTAATGATCAGTCGAAGTAGACGGCCAGGCGGCAAACACGAAGACGGATTCTAAGACCAACCGGTCTTAACCTCGGTTCCGATTGTCCGATAAGCTGCGCAGCACTAATGGCACGGTCCAGCCTTTAGCTACGGCTTCACTATCTGCGCAGCGCTAAGATAACGCCCATCTTAGCCTCGGCCTCATGGCCTGTTCGCTCGTCAGCTCGGCTTTGACCCGACAAAGCCTTCGCTGCTGTCCGCTCGTCCGCACGGCTTTAACCCGACAAAGCCTTCGCTCTCGTCCGCTCGTTCGCACGGCTTTAACCCGACAAAGCCGTCACTCTCGTCCGCTCGTCCGCACGGCTTTGCCCCGACAAAGCTTTCGCTCTCGTCCGCTCGTTCGCACGGCTTTGACCCGACAAAGCCTTCGTTCCTGTCAGCTCGCCCGCACGGCTTTGACCCGACAAAGCCTTCGCACTTGTCCGCTCGTCCGCACGGCTTTGCCCCGACAAAGCCTTCGTTCCCGTCCGCTCGTCCGCACGGCTTTGACCCGACAAAGCCTTCGCACTAGTCCGATACGTCCGCACGGCTTTTACCCGACAAAGCCTTCGCTCTCGTCCGCTCGCTCGCACGGCTTTGACACGGCAAAGCTTTCGTTCCCGTCCGATACGTCCGCACGGCTAGGGGGCCCAGCAAGGCCCTAGCCTTTTCCTCAACCTCGACGCTCTTGCAAGGTACTACGCAGTCCACGTAACGACTCGCTGTTACGGACTGTTCTACCACTGCAACACCTGACTCACGTACGACCCGCTGTACGAGCCAGAGACCAGATCAACACACCCCCGGTTAACCCAACATACCGTCATAACCAGGGATGTCGATCTACCGACATCGACGCTCCTGCAAGGTACTACGCAGTCCACGTAACGACTCGCTGTTACGGACTGTTCTACCACTGCAACACCTGACTCACGTACGACCCGCTGTACGAGCCAGAGACCAGATCAACACACCCCCCGGTTAACCCAACGTACCGTCATAACCGGGGATACCGATCTACCAACCTCAACCGACCCCAGATGTCCGCGACGACTGCTTAGCTGAACTCAACGACTCGACCGACCTCAGCTTACCAGCATCCCACGTCTAGCTGTACTCAACGACCAGCACCGACCACAACGTCTAGCTGAACTCAACGACTCGACCGACCTCAGCTTACCAGCATCCCATGTCTAGCTGTACTCAACGACCAGCACCGACCACAACGTCTAGCTGAACTCAACAACTCGACCGACCTCAGCTTACCAGCATCCAACGACTAGCTGTACTCAACGACCAGCACCGACCACAACGCCTAGCTGAACTCAACGACTCGACCGACCTCAGCTTACCAGCATCCAACATCTAGCTGTACTCAACGACTCGACCTACGCCAGCGACCCTCGTCGAACGCCCAACTGCAAACACATACAACCGCCACGGACATTTACATTCACGCTTGTAAATACGACGAAATAAATTGTCATTTGTAATTATCATTATCTCACCTTTGTTCCTTCATATTGCTTTGGCTGTTCTCATTCACATAAATTCATTTGCGGGGTCGACATATTTATAGGCCCCGCAACATATTAAAGTATTTGAATTGAAATGTGCTTAATGTCAGAACAGAAATGAGTTTGGTATGTAGACATAGTAATAAATTCTTAGTATAATTAAACTTGATATATTATTAACATTAAATATATTTAACTACCATTAATTAAGTAATTTATATATTTTGAATTCTCTATATTGAAATATTAATCCATAATTTTTAGAAAATAGATTAAATAATAAATAATTTAGAATAGATTTTTCTAATAAAGAATACAATTTAATTTAATATATAAAGTATAAATATATGTTTTTGCAATAAGATATTAAAATAAAAAATTAAAAGAATATTACACAATAAAAAAATAAGCTTAATATAGCCTTATAACAAGTAGGAATTATCCTGGTACTACACCATTTTTATTACACTGTTTTTTATATATGTAAACACAAATTTAGGAAGTGAATATATAAATTATCTATATTAAAAATTATTTGTTACATTAATAAAATATCTATTACATATTAATTCTCTACTTATTACGATTAGCTTAACATTCGTTATGTAAATTACTTAATAATTCTTTTCTTATTATGATTGACTTAAAATTCAATATGTTAATTTCTTCTTAATATGAATAACATGAAATTTTATGATCATTTTAATAATTAGGATTAGTTTTTGTCAATTAAGATTTGCATTGAATTATTATTTCCTGATAACCCAAATTATATTATTTAATATTTTGAATGGAAATATGCTTAATGACAGAACAGAAATGATTTTGGTATGTAGACATAGTAATTTAATATATCTTTAATATATTTTTATTGAATTATTATTTCCTGATAACACAAATTATATTATTTAATATTGATAAAACATAATAGTTTCAATGGAAGTATGAATGCAGATTTTATCTATAACTTTAAATGAATTGCATACCACTATTTAATTTTTCTCGGTTTAATTAGGTTTTTTAATTGTCAATAGTATTCAAATTAGGGGTAACGTCTTTTTGTTTTTTATAGGATTGTATAAACATTGTATAAATGAAAAATAATTATAGATATAATATCTCAATTGTAAAAGATTTTTCTTGATTAAAAATAAAAATATATCAAAAAATTATTTTGATTAAAAAAATTATTTCAATTAAAGAATTTAAAAATTTTTTTCAAATGCCATTCTCCCTGGAAGCAATGCAAGAACACCCACCCCCAAGAAATTTTCTTTTTACTACATCTGATTCTGGTCATCATGACCAGAAATAAATTTATAATGATGCCAAGGAAATTAATTTTTTCTTTTTATTATTATATATATATATATATATATATTGATATAATGGAAGATCCTGACACCCTCTGAGAATAGATTACTCAGTCTATAAAAGACACAGTAACCAAAGTGAGAGTAAGCTAATCTTGATACTCCGGCATTCAAGATACGTTTGTGTGTCAATATCTGATTTGTTACATTGTACCTTTGTACAATAAACCTGTTATAACTTACTCTGTGTATTGAGTCTCATTTCATCTGATTAATTTATACTGATTATATTATCCCAGGGATATATCATATATATATATATTATAGAAAAATGGAAGTAAATAATATGGTATGTGAATATAATATAAAGTATGAAAATAACAAACAAAATGACATCAATCTTGTATGAAATTAAAGGCAATTAATATTGAAGAGCACCAAAATAAAATAATAATTTTTTTTCATTTTCATTTCCTTTTTTCATTTCATATATTAAATATCAAATACATTTGATATATTAAATATCAAATACATTTGATATATTAAATATCAAATACATTTTGCACTGAAAAGGATCATAAAGATAAAAATATTAGAAAATTTCATGTAAAAAATTTGCTTTTATTTTGAAATAAAATTAAACAGGATAATGCCAGAACTTTGTATATATATTTATACATATTGATAATAAATTTTCCATTACTTACCGATAAAATAAAAATCTGCCATATATATATATATCTATATATATTTTTATAATATCCAGTCCTTCAAGAAAAGCATTTAAAAAGTCATCTGATGAGACGGAGAGTATAGTAATATTCTCTGCCGAAATAAATTTATAATGACAACTTAACCAGTTTTGAGTTTCCATCCGATTACACTATATATATATATATATGTGTGTGTGTGTGTATAATTCATATTAAGATATATAGATATAGATATAATGCATATTTAAACATATATAGAGATACATATATACATTTTATAGGTCATTGGCCTAATGAGTAGAATATTCACCGATGGTCAAGGAGACTGGGGTTCAATCCCAGGCCAAGTTAGGCCAAAGATTTTAAAAAATGGTGCTTGTTGCTGCCTTGCTTAACACTCAGCATAATAAGGTAAGGATCAAGGGTAAAGTGGAGCAATCCAGGGAATTGAGTAGTGCCCTTCCTTACACTTCGGTGTTGTAGCTATTGAAAAGGGAGCTTTCAGGTCACCCACGACCAAGGTCACCAACTTTACATAATGCATATTTAAATATATATATATATATATATATTGATATATGGATATATAATACATATTTGAATATATTTATATATGGTATATTTAGACATATGTACATATATAATGTAACGGGCAAAGAACCTACAAGCGACATTAATATTTGTCGACTTTACCAAGGCCTTCGATTCCATTCACAGAGGAAAGATGGAACAAATCCTACTAGCGTACGGCATACCTAAAGAAACCGTAGCGGCAATAACGATTCTCTATAGAAACACCAAAGTAAAAGTACGATCACCAGATGGAGACACAGAATACTTCGACATTGTAGCAAGAGTACTACAAGGGGACACGCTAGCTCCGTACCTCTTTATCATTTGTCTAGACTACGTACTTAGAACATCGATTGACAAAATCAAAGAGAATGGCTTCGAACTGATGAAGAAAAGA
>CAUZXS010003912.1:0-20000 GCA_963585895.1 Sepioteuthis lessoniana | reverse complement strand
CGCCACTTACGTTATCTGTTTCTCAGCGTCTTACAAATCAATTGACATATTCTTACTCTCTCTCTCTCTCTCTCTCTCTCTCCACTGTTGCTACTGCTATCAGGTTGAAGAAAAAAATAAACCTTTGTATCAAGCAACCAGCAAACTTGTTTCATGATGTGTTTGAGAGGTAATTGTAGTGCCCATATTTACCTTGAGTGCTGTGTTGGTGGGGTAACAATACCTCATATATATCTGCCTGTCTCTCTATCTATCATGACTTTTAATATCTATAATTTTCTTTTAAATGACTGATTTTCCAGACATTCAAAAAAGAAATTTTTAATGAATTTAAGCCCCTTTTTATGACAGCATTCTTTTTATTCAATCATTTGATCTTACTTTTATTATAGTGATCAAAGTTGGACATACTAATTAATTGTTTGGCTCTTAAAGTATTTCCATGACAATTTCTATTGTAATGGTTTTAAGTAATATAGTTTTAACCCAAAACAGATTTTAATTTTTTTTTGTCTAAAAATGTCTTATCAGTAAATAAAACACATTTCATAAAGTCTAAAAATAGACCTTAATCAGACTAACTGATTTCAGACTAACTGATTTGAAAATTCCACAATTAACAGACATACCACCTGATTCAATAGGAATAAGAATCATCATCATCATCATCATCGTGCTGGTAGCACGGATATCCCTGACCCTCTCTCGCCACTCCTCCCTATCGTTCATCGCCCTAGGTAGGTCTTCAGGACAACAACCTGTATCCTCACATAGCTGCTGAATGTACGTTCGTGCTGGTCGTCCTGCTTTTGCGCGGCCGTGTGTGGGGATCCATAAGAGTACATCTCTTATGAGTTCATCTCTGCTTCTCCAGCAGTGTCCTGCATGTCTGGTTCGCCTAACTTGAATAGTTTTCGTGATAGGGGGCAGGTGGCCGTACAGTTGGTGTCTTGTGGGGTGTTGCTGCCAGGACTTGTTCAGGATTGCACGCAGCTAGATAAAACAAAATTTATCTTCAGAAACAACTTAGAATTCTAGGGATATATATAAAAGAACCAATAGTTTGAAAGGAATCAATAGAAAAAGAGAGAAAAGAAAAGCATAGTCTGTTAAAAGAACTCATTTGACTAATAGACCCAAAGGTAATTAAAAGCATAAGAAACCAGCTCAACCAAAAAAAAAAATAAAGACAAAATATTCAAGTAATTTCCTTTTCTTTATCTAAAAGTGCCAATACCCTCAAAGAACTGTTATGGAAAGTTTGCTTCTAACACCAAAATGATTACAAACTAATAATTCTCGCCACCATAACTCATATAATCAAAAATAAACACCACTGTAATTATTTGTTTCCAGTATTTGCTCTTATTATTTCTTGCTTGTCAAAAAATTCTTTTGTCCATTTCCTTCCAGAGGCCAAGTTTACTATTATGCACATCATATAGGCAATGGTACTATAACTGCGATAGAGAAAATGAAGAAAGAAAATTCTACAAGGAATAATGTTTTCTGGGGAACAAAATTCTTAATTTTTAATTACAAAATTAAAAATCTTAGAAGAATTTGTCTTTTTAATTTACTTTCTATTTGTCATAACTAAAAAACATGATGGATTACAACTTTATAATTCTAAAGGTAATATGAGTAACGGATAAAAAGAATAAAAGATCAAATAATGAATGGAAAGAAAGAAAGAAAGAAAGAATGGAGTAGAAGAAAGAAAGAAAGAAAGAATAGAGTAAAAGAAAGAAAGAAAGAAAGAATGGAGTAAAAGAAAAAGAATGGAGTAAAAGAAAGAAAGAAAGAAAGAAAGAAAGAAAGAAAGAAAGAATGGAGTAGAAGAAAGAAAGAAAGAAAGAATAGAGTAAAAGAAAGAAAGACAGAAAGAATGGAGCAGAAGAAAGAAAAAAAGAAAGAAAGAAAGAAATAAAGAAAGAAAGAAAGGAAACAAGCAAACAAGGGAGAGTATAGGAAGAAGGGAGAGAATAAATTGAGTGAAAGAAAGAAAGACGGATAAACAGATGAATAGATAGCTAGAGAGAAAGAAACATTGAAATAGATATATTAAGAAAGAAAGAAAGAAAGAAAGAAAGAAAGAAAGAAAGAATTGAGTAGAAGAAAGAAAGAAAGAAAGAAAGAAAGAAAGAAAGAAAGAATTGAGTAGAAGAAAGAAAGAAAGAAAGAAAGAAAGAAAGAAAGAATTGAGTAGAAGAAAGAAAGAAAGAAAGAAAGAAAGAAAGAAAGAAAGAATGGAGTAAAAGAAAGAAAGAAAGAAAGAAAGCGTGGGAAAATGAAAAAAGAATGAAACAAAAAAGAGGAATGAAAGAGTAAAATGAATGGATCAAAAGAAAGGAAAAGAGAAAATGAAAGCCAGAAAGAACAATTAAAAAGAAAGAAAAAAGAAAGAAGACATGGGATAAGAAAGAAAGAAAGCAACCGAAAAAGAAGAATGAAAGAACAAAATAAATGAATCCAAAAAACAAAGAAAGAAATTATTTAAATAACTTTTCTTTTGAACAATTCAAGGTCACTCTTGTGTAATAACAGTTAACATTATTCTAACATTATCAAGTTGTACTGACCACATGGCTTCTCTTGACTCATTCTCAACATTCATCCCTATCAGTCATTGCTCTTGACAAATCCCCCAGATGGCATCCAGCACCTCACAGAGCAATAAAAATGTTTTTTCCTGGTTGGCTAACACTACTGTTCCCATGTATAGAAGCCCTCAGAAACAAATATCACTTATAAATTCTTCCTTAATTCTCCAGGAGTGCTAAGCATGTCTTGGATGGTTTGTGCGATCGATGGTAAGTGGCCAAATTGGATGGTTTGTGAGATCGAAGGTAAGTGGCCAAATTGGATGGTTTTTGAGATCGAAGGTAAGTGGCCAAATTGGATGGTTTGTGAGATCAAAGGTAAGTGGCCAAATTGGATGGTTTGTGAGATCAAAGGTAAGTGGCCAAATTGGATGGTTTGTGAAATCAAAGGTAAGTGGCCAAATTGGATGGTTTGTGCGATCGATGGTAAGTGGCCAAATTGGATGGTTTGTGAGATCAAAGGTAAGTGGCCAAATTGGATGGTTTGTGAAATCAAAGGTAAGTGGCCAAATTGGATGGTTTGTGAGATCAAAGGTAAGTGGCCAAATTGGATGGTTTGTGAGATCGAAGGTAAATGGCCAAATTGGATGGTTTGTGAGATCAAAGGTAAGTGGCCAAATTGGATGGTTTGTGAGATCGAAGGTAAGTGGCCAAATTGGATGGTTTGTGAGATCGAAGGTAAGTGGCCAAATTGGATGGTTTGTGAGATCGAAGGTAAGTGGCCAAATTGAATGGTTTGTGAGATCGAAGGTAAGTGGCCAAATTGAATGGTTTGTGAGATCGAAGGTAAGTGGCCAAATTGGATGGTTTGTGAGATCAAAGGTAAGTGGCCAAATTGGATGGTTTGTGAGATCGAAGGTAAGTGGCCAAATCACCACTGTTTTTGGGTTGCTGCTTTCACAATTTGTTCAAACTAGCACACAGCATACTTGTGTTGTTCTCCTTTAGATTTTCTTTGAGGATTTCATTAAAGTCTCAATGGTGCAACCATACAATAATACTGACATGGCTGCCACTTGGAAGAATTCCTGTTTTATTCTGAGAGTTCAGATTTTAATGTGGTTGATAACCTGTCAATGGCAAAGATTACCCATGCCCTAACAACAACACACAATCTTGGATATTACAAAATCATCTACTCATATAAGGTGCATCCAAAATACCTTCCATGCTTTAACTGTCACCTGCATAGTGCAAGTGAACTTAAGCAAATGATAATGGCAGCTCCATCAAGCTCATATCTTACATTATGCATTTCTTAAGACTTGTGAATCTGTAATTGTTGCACAGAGAGTTGTTTATGCTCATTTCATGTTACATCAGAATGATGCTGTTCTGGATAGAATTCTCAGCCTATAGGTGTAACGATTTTCCATCCAGAACAGCATCAATCCAACATAATATGAAATGAACTCAGAAAACTTTCCATGAAGCAATTATAGATTCACCAGTTTTAAAAAAAAACATTTCAACAGCAAAAGCATTGTATGCACCAGTCCAACCTATTATCATAATTGATAATATCTGAAAATAAATGGTTAGACATTAACAACATGCAGCTCTCATTGTCACTCATGTTAAAATTTTTTAATCATACTATATATATATATATATATATGCATACAGAGATGTAGCAATGTTTCTTGTCTAGATGTAGTTCAGAGCTGAATATGATCTGAAATGTTTACTCTATGATTTTCACTCAGTTGGATAAATATCTACCATCGAATTAAGCGCAATGACACAGAAGGAGATCATGTTGAAAAATAAATACATGTTGCACAAAACAAATGCTTTTTACCTCTTCAGGGTACAATCTTATTGACATAGCCACTCACACACATATATATATATATACACACACATATATATATATACACACATATATATATACCCACACACACACACACATACACGCACATATATATATATATATATATATATACAATAGGTCATCTTTAAAATACGATAATAGTCAATAAAAAAAACTAGATAAAAACTCATGAATCTGAGATTTGTATTGTCATTGCTCAGCTGAGTCAGTAACAATACATCTATACAGGTTCACCTGATGATCACCAATGTGAAATGCAGAGTCATGACTTCACAAAAGATTTTACTGATTTAAAATGCTTTTAGCATTAAATTTTAATCAGAATTGGTTTTTCTAGAACCAGTAACACTTTCAGCAAGCTGACACTATGTAACCCAGTATTACCTGTTTCATAGATTATCAGTAACTAAAACAGTAATCCCACTGATTTTCTTGATGAGGAGGCTGGCTAGACACCCTGCACAATGATAAACAAGACCTGTCAAAAGGCGGAGGAAGCTTTTTGCTCAATGGTCGTTCAGCACAATTTTCCTTGTCAAGTTATCCCACAAGGAGAAGGGCAATGCTGATTTACCACCTGCAATTGACGGGATTACTGGTTATTTCTCTTTGGCTTATCACTGGATAACAATGATGATATAGAGGGTAGTATTTGTGTTGCACAAGCATTAGCCACTATAATGTCATGATGTACAAATGTTCCCTTATGATCTTTTCATCTACCAACCTTTCTCTTGAAAATGTCCCCTGGTGATGGAGGTGTGGCGATGTATGCAGACTTGACCAGTTGGAAGAATTCAGTTACATATCTACTCATGAGCAGCACAAATCTAATCCTAATATTGCTGTCATGTCCCCTCCCATGATGGGATTTGACCCTGGTGGAAACTTGTGTTTGAACAGCCCTATTTAAGAGAGCACTACTCACCAAGACAGAAGAATGTTGATGGTATCAGTGTAAGATTATGAGGGGCAACAGTAATCTGTGAAAGATTTTGCAGTTGCCATATATATATATACATATATGTATCTATATAAAGTAAAGTTGCCAGCTATAGTCGAGGATAACCCAAAGGCTCCCTTTTCAATAGCTACTACACCAAGGTGTAGAGGAGAGTGCTACTCCTCTCCCTGGATTGCTCCACTTTACCCTTGATACATACCTTATAATGCTGAGTGTTAAGCAAGAAGGTATCAAGTACCATATTTTTGAGTCTTTATTATGTGCAAAATAAACAATAAGAACAACACTCACCAGTTCAACAGCCTGAGCTGGCAGACAAAAAGTAAAATGGGTAGTAATCCAATACCGAACCTGTAACATATCAAGCAAGCCAGTGTATACACACACTAATATACCCATTCACTGGACCAGCAACCAATTACCATCCAGAGAATGGACTTTGCGACTTGAGAGCAACGGAATGCCCCACTGTCCATATAATCTCACCTCAAGTCATAGCATTGCATTTTAAGCAAATGAGTATTTACTCACTGCTAACAAGCATTATGAACGAATTCCAACATACTGTAACATATTGACCCTCGACCAAGCCATCAATCAAGAGATGCACCTGTGTAAATAAACAGGAGAACAGCGAAACAGGTGCATCCGGTCGAAGATATCGGAATATCACCTTGAACTGTGGACATGGTTGAATTCAGTGCAGATGCGTATGCCCACAGGAAGCAGGTGGGTATCAGACAATTATATAACCAGGTGCTACAGACGGCTTGAGTTAGTCAGTTCTGTTCCAGTCGCAGTTGGAGTCAGTTGGGGACAAGATGCCGAATTGAGAGCCAGCGGAAGACAGAGGGCTTGGGCCCTCAGTGACCCATGGTTGAGCAGCCCTGCCAGAATGCAAAAGAAGTGCTGCTATGGTCAGAAGAACTTGGGGTCAATATGTAGCAGTCTTTCCCCGTCTCCAACTCACCTCTCACACACAACCAACATCAACCCTTTCGCAACCCTTTCGAGAATAAAGTGTGAGAGGTATATTTTTATAAAGAAGTGTGTCCGTTCGTTCATTGAAGTCATCATTATTGTTGACAATGTTTCCGCTTATATTTGTATTATGTATATGTACACGTGCAGTTGTATTATGTGTATGTATGTGTCTATACAACAGTACTTGGGATTGAACCCTGATCTCCTGGGCCATTGGCAAACACTCTAATGCTAGAGGCATTGGTGGTAAAATGATTATCATCAAAGTAAATGGATTTAGTGAATCAAGTTCAAATTTTGGATGAGGCTAATTACATTTTACTTCATGCTAATTCCATTGAGAAAAACATGAATCCATCTCTTCCCCCCACTAGCTATGGGTAAATCAGTAGGGTAGACTATGCTCTCTTGCCTTCATAGAGAAATTGGTGTTGGAGAAATGTAAGGAGTGTTGTTCAGAGCATCTGTAACACACCCGTGATGTAGTCGTTATCGTCTAGCACATAGCACTAATACCCTTGAGGAAGGTATGAATCCAATTATTCTCCCTCCAGCTATGGGTAAATAGTAGAGCAGACTACGTTCTTCAGCCTTGGTTAGGCAACTAGTCTAGGAGAAGGAAAACTCTGAATTCAAACTTGTTAAACTCCGCTTAAAAATTGACCTTGTGTCATATCCTGCCCGAGCGGAGGGGTTAGTAAATAGTATCTGTAACACACCAGCACACTTTTCTTCTGTTATCAGCTCATCCAAAAAGTTTAACTGGCTCAAAACAAACCAGCACTACTATCAACAAATTGTCTTTGTAGGGAGTCAAATAATTCTCATCTCTCTCTCTCTATATATATATATGATATATATATATATATATATATATATATATATATATGATATTATATATATATATATATATATATGATATTATATATATATATATATATATATATATATATACCTTTCCCAAGGGTATTAGTGCTACGTGAAATGCAATCAGTCTCGTCCAGGATTATATATATATATATATATATATATATATGATATTATATATATATATATATATACATATGATATTATATATATATATATATATGATTTTATATATATATATACATATATATGATATTATATATATATATATATATATATGATATTATATATATATATATATATATATAATATCATATATATATATATATATATATATATATATATATATGATATTATATATACACTAGTGGAACAACTCAGAAAAAAATAATGTACAAAAGTAGATTTTGTTAAACAAACATTAATTCCGTTTGCTTTCAGACTTGTTCTTGTCAGTTTGGTTTGGCTCATTGGTCAAGGTCACCTGACATGGGTGTCACGGATGCCCAGAATTCATGTTACACAGCTAAAATTGCCATTTCTTGGGCTTCAGAGGGCCAACCCCCAAGCTTTCACCAGCTTGGTTTATTACTTGGCACCTGAGGCTCTTCTTTTTAAGTGAATGCCAACATAGCCCCTTACATTTTCTGTCCAGGCATGTCTGAGCTTTGCTCTACACCCACATCCCACATTAAAAAAGGCCTTGTGTCATATTTTAGTGTTCATAGGGCACTAAATAAATACCTCCTTATCTTTTAAAATGTCCCTGTACCTCTGCAAGTGTGCATGGGTGAAGCTCCTGCAGATTGCTATTTGATTTGTTTTTCTGAACAAATTAAACCTTTTTGATCAATTTAAACTAAAATATTCTGAGCATCCCTGTGAGCTGGGGAGGACTCCATTACACTCTATGTAGATACCTTTAATATATTACCTTAGAATAAGAAAGTTTGTACATCAAACTTCCTCAAGATTTACTCATTAGCCAAAGAAAATGAAGCAAATTAAATGGATAAATCACTTGCAAACACATTTAGCATTTGAACTTAATATGAAACTTAATCATCCTTCATTTGGCAATGACAAACATCTAAATAAATGAATAAACCAGCTGGTCTGCCACTGTTAATTTGAAATGCTTCCAACACAAACTTAATGAAAATCTTATTAGCATGGTACCTTCACCACAACATGGCCTAGTGGGTAAAGTATTTGCCAATGGTCTGGGAGACCTGGGTTCAATCCCAGGTCATGTCATACCAAAATCTCTAAAAATGGTACTTGATACCTCCTTGCTTAACACTCAGCATTATAAGGTATGTATCAAGTTTAAAGTGAAGCAATCCAGGGAAAGGAGTAGCGCACTCCCCTACACCTAAGTGTAGTAGCTATTGAAAAGGGAGCCTTCAGGTCGCCCTTGACTACAGTCACCAAATTTACTTTTACTTATATATATATATATATATATAAGGTTAATAATTGAAGACATTTAAATTAGAAAATAATTTTCATTTAGCAAATGGATATTCTATGTCTCCAGTGCATTTTACATCCCATCTCTTACATCAACTCTTTTTAAAAAAACTTTTTAAAAAATTATTTTTTTCCCAAAAAACCTTTTTCTCTTGACAATGACCTGAAGTCAAAACTAGTTGAGAACAATCAAAAAAATGAATAGCTACAAAGATATATTCCTATTTGTCCAATCAATTAACTTCTTCTGACAGTCTGCCTCTCTCTCTCTCTCTCTCTTTCTATATATATATATATATATGTAGTTTAAATTCCCCACACACACACACACACACAAATTTTCTCTTGACAATGACCTCAGGCCAAAACTAGTTGAGAACAAAATAAAATAAAAGAAATATTCTTATTTGTCTTATCTCTCTAGTTCATCTTTATATATATATATATATATTTTTTATTTTCATCATACAACGTGTGAAAGCACGTGCAATACTCTATCCTCATCAGCTGCCAACCAGGGTGATAACACTGTTTCGGTAGCTCAAGGCAGTACTGCCACTCCTGGTGCTACCAAGCAGCTTTGCCACCGGATAGGCAATCTTTATATATATATATATATACATAAATATATGTATAAATATATATATGCACACAAATACATACACACACACACACACATATATATATATAAATATATATATGTATATATATATGTGTGTGTGTGTGTATATATATATATATATATATATATATATATATATATATGAGAAATAAATAAAAAAGCCTGTAGTTGGTGTTAAACTGTTCTTTAATTCTAGGTGTAATGCTTTGTTTGCCATCTGAGCATTTCCAAACATAAAAAAATAGCTAAGATGATAAAAAAAAACATGATAAATCCATTAGAAAACTGTTGGTATCTTCTACCATTTCACAATTCAATACCATCAATCAGAAAGGGCTTTTTTGTTGTTTTTTTACATATATTTTCTTTTCTGGTGAAAATAGATCTTAAACAAAATCAAGTTAGACTAAATAAAGGTCAAATATCTCCATAATTTTCGACATTCACCTTTCAATCTAAGATTGGCAGAATAATTTACACTTTTTTGCATTTTAGAGTTTTTTTCAAATATAAGTCAGCATTGCACTTAAATAAAACAATGATATTTTCAATTAAAATATTTTCAGATTTCTTTTTCAAAATATTTTCATAAATTTTCTGATAAAAGAATTCCTTACCCATGCAATTATAAGTGCTTGTTTTTATATTTTCAAAAATTCCAGTTAAGAACATTCCCCATAATTTAAAAATATTCAATTTTTCCAAGCATGACCACTTTGAAAATCAGACTAATACCCTTTGGAAAGGCATGAACCCCCTTTTTCTCCAGCTATGGATTAAATAGTACAACTCCTGTCCTTCTACAAGGATTGCGTTGACATTAAATAACCTGTAAAGATTGATATGCCATTAAATAAAGAAATCAAGCCAAACCAATCATTTTGAAAATTCTCAGGCAGTGAGTGAAACATTACACTTAAAATTGAAGAATATTTTATCACCAGGTTTTCTTAGTAATTTTCCTTCATATTTTATTGAATATCCAATTTACTTATCATATATATATATATATATATATATATATATATATATATATATATATATATATATATATATACGAACATATATGTGTATGCAACATAAGGTCAACATTTTAGAAGAGTTAAACAGGATGGAATTCAAAGTTTTCCTTCTCTTAGATTGGTTGCCTTAGCAAGGTTAAAGAGGTCAGTCTGCTCAACTATTCATCCATAGCTGCCCTTCTGTTTACCTACACACACACACACACACACACACACACACACACACACACACACACACATATATATATAAATATAAATATATATATATATATATATAATTCTTATTTGGCGATATTTTCAAGAATGTTATCATTTTTCTTTCTTTGTTTTTCTTTCCATTTACTTTTTCTTTTTTTTTTTGTCTTGGTAACCAAAAACTTATAAACTAAAAGAAAAAAATCATAATCCAAATTTTTCTAATCAGAAATCTTTAATACCTCATGTCTGAATCAACCAGACTAATCCGTAAGCAAAGTATTAAAAAGAAAAAAATATTCTGACCAAATCCTAAATTCTAATTTGCTCACCCCCTTACCCCAAAGACCCAGAGTGAAGAGTCTGATTTAATAAATCTTTTTTTCAACTATCAATATTTTGTAATCTCATTCGATTTTATTAATTAGTTTCTTTAGTTTCATGCCTGTAGCCCTTTATTCAGTTTATCCTAATCTGGCACAAATCCACAAGTGTGGAGCACCCAGTGATAAACTAATTCAATGTACTACCTTCGACTGACCTTTACACTGACCATATCCCCAGCAGAGGAGTAAGATCCTCCTAAAAAAATGGTATCTTGAGTTTGACACGAAACTACATCTGATGGTGAGGCTTCAGTTCTGGAGATCTGGGAAGTGTGAAGTACCTCCCTTCATTGTCATTACTCCCAGGTCCACTCTAACCCAGAGTGTCATATCCAGGACACTTGTTGCAGGGGAGGTTTTATCCCTCTGCAGAGAAGCAGTTGGTGTATTCTACAGCCCCAGCCATAGAAAGAGCTACACTTAGTGTAATCATTATAATTATAGGAAATGAAATTGTCAACCCAAGTACACACCTTGGATGAGGTTGTTTACATTTCACATTGTGCTAATGCCCTGTTTATCCCACTCCCAGTTATGAGTAAATAGTAGGGCAGACTGAATTCTTTAGCATTGATAAGGCTACCAGTCAAGGAGTGGGAAAACTCTGAACTCAGACCAGCTGCACTCAACTTAAGAATTGACGTGCTGGAATCTGCTTGTGATGGAGGGGTTGGGTAAATAGATACTATGCTTAGTCTGGTACAAGGCTAATACAAGTGAAGACTTAAGAGGAATTTACAACTTTACTTCAGGATCCACACATTGAAGATCTCTAATCTGTGGACAATTTCTTTTTGCAGTAGAGTTTAGTCATAAATAATATCTAATAATATTCAACTTGACTGTATAATGATCCATGTGGAAAAATAAAATCCTAGTGTCTTTGGTTTAGAAAAAATTAACATTTTATAAAAAATTGTTAGACTGTTCGTGTTTACAGGCAATGCAATATACATTAAGAATTTGGAAGAGTTTGTTTGTCTGGCCTTGACATGATTCTAAAAAGTTTAATGTATCGTAATTGGATTTACTAAATTACTGAACCCAGGAAAAGATTACCTTTTTCTAAAGAATAACTAAGGGTCTTTGTATTGTGGCGAATATTGTTTCTAATGATTAAGTGTCTATGTATTGTGGGAAGTACAGGTTCTAATTATTAAGGGTCTATGTATTGTAGGGGATACTGTTTCTAATTATTAAGGGTCTATGTATTGTGGGGGATACCGTTTCTAATTATTAAGGGTCTATGTATTGTAGGGGATACCGTTTCTAATTATTAAGGGTCTATGTATTGTAGGGGATACTGTTTCTAATTATTAAGGGTCTATGTATTGTAGGGGATACTGTTTCTAATTATTAAGGGTCTATGTATTGTAGGGGAAACTGTTTCTAATCATTAAGGGTCTATGTATTGTAGGGGATACTCTTTCTAATTATTAAGGGTCTATGTATTGTGGGGGATACTCTTTCTAATTATTAGGGTCTATGTATTGTGGGGGATACTGTTTCTAATTATTAAGGGTCTATGTATTGTAGGGGATACTGTTTCTAATTATTGAGGGTCTATGTATTGTAGGGGATACTGTTTCTAATTATTAAGGGTCTATGTATTGTAGGGGATACTGTTTCTAATTATTATGGTCTATGTATTGTAGGGGATACTGTTTCTAATTATTAAGGGTCTATGTATTGTGGGGAGTACAGGTTCTAATTATTAAGGGTCTATGTATTGTGGGGGATACTGTTTCTAATTATAAAGTGTCTATGTATTGTGGGGGATACTGTTTCTAATTATTAAGGGTCTATGTATTGTGGGAGATACTGTTTCTAATTATTAAGGGTTTATGTATTGTAGGAGATAGTGTTTCTAATTATTAAGGGTCTATGCATTGTGGGGGATACTGTTTCTAATTATTAAGGGTCTATGTATTGTGGGGAATACTGTTTCTAATTATTAAGGGTCTATGTATTGTGGGAACAAGTTCTAATTATTAAGGGTCTATGTATTGTAGGGGATACTATTTCTAATTATAAAGTGTCTATATATTGTAGGGGATACTGTTTCTAATTATTAAGGGTCTATGTATTGTGGGGGATACTGTTTCTAATTATTAAGGGTTTATGTATTGTAGGAGATAGTGTTTCTAATTATTAAGGGTCTATGTATTGTAGGGGATACTGTTTCTAATTATTAAGGGTCAATGTATTGTAGGGGATACTGTTTCTAATTATTAAGGGTCTATGTATTGTGGGGGAAACTGTTTCTAATTATTAAGTGTATATGTATTGTAGGGGATACTGTTTCTAATTATTAAGGGTCTATGTATTGTGGGGGATACTGTTTCTAATTATTAAGGATCTATGTATTGTGGGGGATACTGTTTCTAATTATTAAGGGTCTATGTATTGTAGGGGATACTGTTTCTAATTATTGAGGGTCTATGTATTGTACGGGATACTGTTTCTAATTATTAAGGGTCTACGTATTGTAGGGGATACTGTTTCTAATTATTAAGGGTCTATGTATTGTAGGGGATACTGTTTCTAATCATTAAGGGTCTATGTATTGTAGGGGATACTCTTTCTAATTATTAAGGGTCTATGTATTGTGGGGGATACTCTTTCTAATTATTAAAGGTCTATGTATTGTGGGGGATACTGTTACTAATTATTAAGGGTCTATGTATTGTAGGGGATACTGTTTCTAATTATTGAGGGTCTATGTATTGTAGGGGATATTGTTTCTAATTATAAGGCGTCTATGTATTGTAGGGGATACTGTTTATAATTATTAAGGGTCTATGTATTGTGGGGGATACTGATTCTAATTATTAAGGGTGTATGTATTGTAGGGGATACTGTTTCTAATTATTGAGGGTCTATGTATTGTAGGGGATACTGTTTCTAATTATTAAGGGTCTATGTATTGTAGGGGATACTGTTTCTAATTATTAAGGGTCTATGTATTGTGGGAACAGGTTCTAATTATTAAGGGTCTATGTATTGTAGGGGATACTGTTTCTAATTATAAAGTGTCTATGTATTGTAGGGGATACTGTTTCTAATTATTAAGGGTCTATGTATTGTAGGGGATACTGTTTCTAATTATTAAGGGTTTATGTATTGTAGGAGATAGTGTTTCTAATTATTAAGGGTCTATGTATTGTAGGGGATACTGTTTCTAATTATTAAGGGTCAATGTATTGTAGGGGATACTGTTTCTAATTATTAAGGGTTTATGTATTGTGGGGGATACTGTTTCTAATTATTAAGTGTATATGTATTGTAGGGGATACTGTTTCTAATTATTAAGGGTCTATGTATTGTGGGGGATACTGTTTCTAATTATTAAGGGTCTATGTATTGTGGGGGATACTGTTTCTAATTATTAAGGATCTATGTATTGTAGGGGATACTGTTTCTAATTATTAAGGGTCTATGTATTGTAGGGGATATTGTTTCTAATCATTAAGGGTCTATGTATTGTAGGGGATACTGTTTCTAATTATTAGGGGTCTATATATTGTAGGGGATACTGTTTCTAATTATTAAGGGTCTATGTATTGTAGGGGATACTGTTTCTAATTATTAAGGGTCTATGTATTGTAGAGGATACTGTTTCTAATTATTAAGGGTCTATGTATTGTAGGGGATACTGTTTCTAATCATTAAGGGTCTATGTATTGTAGGGGATACTGTTTCTAATTATTAAGGGTCTATGTATTGTGGGGGATACTCTTTGTAATTATTAAGGGTCTATGTATTGTGGGGGATACTGTTTCTAATTATTAAGGGTCTATGTATTGTTGGGGATACTGTTTCTAATTATTGAGCGTCTATGTATTGTAGGGGATATTGTTTCTAATTATAAGGCGTCTATGTATTGTAGGGGATACTGTTTCTAATTATTAAGGGTCTATGTATTGTAGGGGATACTGTTTCTAATTATAAAGGGTATATGTATTGTAGGAGATACTGTTTCTAATTATTAAGGGTCTATGTATTGTAGGGGATACTGTTTCTAATTATTAAGGGTCTATGTATTGTAGGGGATACTGTTTCTAATTATTAAGGGTCTATGTATTGTGGGGAGTACAGGTTCTAATTATTAAGGGTCTATGTATTGTAGGGGATACTGTTTCTAATTATAAAGTGTCTATGTATTGTAGGGGATACTGTTTCTAATTATTAAGGGTCTATGTATTGTGGGGGATACTGTTTCTAATTGTGAAGGGTTTATGTATTGTAGGAGATAGTGTTTCTAATTATTAAGGGTCTATGTATTGTGGGGGATACTGTTTCTAATTATTAAGGGTTTATGTATTGTGGGGGATACTGTTTCTAATTATTAAGGGTCTATGTATTGTGGGGGATACAGTTTCTAATTATTAAGGGTCTATGTATTGTAGTGGATACTGTTTTTAATTATTAAGTGTATATGTATTGTAGGGGATACTGTTTCTAATTATTAAGGGTCTATGTATTGTAGGGGATACTGTTTCTAATTATTAAGGGTCTATGTATTGTGGGGGATACTGTTTCTAATTATTAAGGGTCTATATATTGTAGGGGATACTGTTTCTAATTATTGATGGTCTATGTATTGTAGGGGATACTGTTTCTAATTATTAAGGGTCTATGTATTGTAGAGGATACTGTTTCTAATTATTAAGGGTCTATGTATTGTGAGGGATACTGTTTCTAATCATTAAGGGTCTATGTATTGTAGGGGATACTGTTTCTAATTATTAAGGGTCTATGTATTTTGGGGGATACTGTTTCTAATTATTAAGGGTCTATGTATTGTGGGGGATACTGTTTCTAATTATTAAGGGTCTATGTATTGTAGGGGATACTGTTTCTAATTATTGAGCGTCTATGTATTGTAGGGGATACTGTTTCTAATTATAAGGCGTCTATGTATTGTAGGGGATATTGTTTCTAATTATTAATGGTCTATGTATTGTAGGGGATACTGTTTCTAATTATTAAGGGTATATGTATTGTAGGAGATACTGTTTCTAATTATTAAGGGTCTATGTATTGTAGGGGATACTGTTTCTAATTATTAAGGGTCTATGTATTGTACGGGATACTGTTTCTAATTATTAAGGGTCTATGTATTGTGGGGAGTACAGGTTCTAATTATTAAGGGTCTATGTATTGTAGGGGATACTGTTTCTAATTATAAAGTGTCTATGTATTGTAGGGGATACTGTTTCTAATTATTAAGGGTCTATGTATTGTGGGGGATACTGTTTCTAATCATTAAGGGTTTATGTATTGTAGGAGATAGTGTTTCTAATTATTAAGGGTCTATGTATTGTGGGGGATACTGTTTCTAATTATTAAGGGTCAATGTATTGTGGGGGATACTGTTTCTAATTATTAAGGGTCTATGTATTGTGGAGAGAATAGGTTCTAATTATTAAGTGTCTATGTATGGTAGGGGATACTGTTTCTAATTATAAAGTGTCTATGTATTTTAGGGGATACTGTTTCTAATTATTAAGGGTCTATGTATTGTGGGGGATACTGTTTCTAATTATTAAGGGTTTATGTATTGTAGGAGATAGTGTTTCTAATTATTAAGGGTCTATGTATTGTAGGGGATACTGTTTCTTATTATTAAGGGTCAATGTATTGTAGGGGATACTGTTTCTAATTATTAAGTGTATATGTATTGTAGGGGATACTGTTTCTAATTATTAAGGTCTATGAATTGTGGGGGATACTGTTTCTAATTATTAAGGGTCTATGTATTGTGGGGGATACTGTTTCTAATTATTAAGGGTCTATGTATTGTAGGGGATACTGTTTCTAATTATTAAGGGTCTATGTATTGTGGGGGATACTGTTTCTAATTATTAAGGGTCTATGTATTGTGGGGGATACTTTTTCTAATTATTAAGGGTGTATGTATTGTAGGGGATACTGTTTCTAATTATTGAGGGTCTATGTATTGTAGGGGATACTGTTTCTAATTATTAAGGGTCTATGTATTGTAGGGGATACTGTTTCTAATTATTAAGGGTCTATGTATTGTAGGGGATACTGTTTCTAATTATTAAGGTTTATGTATTGTAGGGGATACTGTTTCTAATCATTAAGGGTCTATGTATTGTAGGGGATACTGTTTCTAATTATTAAGGGTGTATGTATTGTAGGGGATACTGTTTCTAATTATTAAGGGTCTATGTATTGTGGGGGATACTGTTTCTAATTATTAAGGGTCTATGTATTGTAGGGGATACTGTTTCTAATTATTAAGGGTCTATGTATTGTAGGGGATACTGTTTCTAATTATTAAGGGTCTATGTATTGTGGGGGATACTGTTTCTAATTATGAAGGGTCTATGTATTGTAGGGAATACTGTTTCTATTTATTAAGGGTCTATGTATTGTGGGGGATACTGTTTCTAATTATTAAGGGTCTAGGTATTGTGGGGGATACTGTTTCTAATTATTAAAGGGTCTATGTATTGTAGGGGATACTGTTTCTTATTATTAAGGGTCTATGTATTATGGGGGATAACATTTCTAATTATTAAGGGTCCATGTATTGTAGGGGATACCGTTTCTAATTATTAAGGGTCTATGTATTGTATGGGATACTGTTTCTAATTATTAAGGGTCTATGTATTACGGGGGATAACATTTCTAATTATTAAGGGTCCATGTATTGTAGGAGATAGAGTTTCAAATTATTAAGTGTCTATGTATTGTGGGGGATAGAGTTTCTAATTATTAAGGGTCTATGTATTGTGGGAGATACTGTTTCTAATTATTAAGGGTTTATGTATTGTAGGGGATACCGTATCTAATTTTTAAGGGTCTATATATTGTGGGGGATACCGTTTCTAATCTTTAAAGGTCTATGTATTGTAGGGGATACTGTTTCTAATTATTAAGGGTCTATGTATTGTGGGGGATACTGTTTCTAATTATTAAGGGTCTATGTATTGTAGGGGATACTGTTTCTAATTATTAAGGGTCTATGTATTGTAGGGGATACTGTTTCTAATTATTAAGGGTCTATGTATTGTGGGGGATACTGTTTCTAATTATTAAGGGTGTATATATTGTAGGGGATACTGTTTCTAATTATTAAGGGTCTATGTATTGTAGGGGATACTGTTTCTAATTATTAAGCGTCTATGTATTGTGGGGGATACTGTTTTTTATTATTAAGGGTCTATGTATTGTAGGGGATACTGTTTCTAATTATTAAAGGTCTATGTATTGTGGGGGATACTGTTTCTAATTATTAAGGGTCTATGTATTGTGGGGGATACAGTTTCTAATTATTAAGGGTCTATGTATTGTAGGGGATACTGTTTCTAATTGTTAAGGGTATATGTATTGTAGGGGATACTGTTTCTAATTATTAAGAGTCTATGTATTGTGGGGGATATTGTTTCTAATTATTAAGGGTCTATGTATTGTAGGGGATACTGTTTCTAATTATTAAGGGTCTGTGTATTGTAGGGGATACTGTTTCTAATTATTAAGGGTATATGTACTGTAGGGGATACTTTTTCTAATTATTTAGGGTCTATGTATTTTGGGGGATACTGTTTCTAATTATTAAGAGTGTATATATTGTAGGGGATACTGTTTCTAATTATTAAGGGTCTATGTATTGTAGGGGATACTGTTTCTAATTATTAAGGGTCTAGGTATTGTGGGGGATACTGTTTTTAATTATTAAGGGTCTATGTATTGTAGGGGATACTGTTTCTAATTATTAAGGGTCTATGTATTGTGGGGGATACTGTTTCTAATTATTAAGGGTCTATGTATTGTGGGGGATACAGTTTCTAATTATTAAGTGTCTATGTATTGTAGGGGATACTGTTTCTAATTATTAAGGGTCTATGTATTGTAGGGGATACTGTTTCTAATTATTAAGGGTCTATGTACTGTAGGGGATACTTTTTCTAATTATTAAGGGTCTATGTATTTTGGGGGATACTGTTTCTAATTATTAAGAGTGTATATATTGTAGGGGATACTGTTTCTAATTATTAAGGGTCTATGTATTGTAGGGGATACTGTTTCTAATTATTGAGGGTCTATGTATTGTAGGGGATACTGTTTCTAATTATAAGGCGTCTATGTATTGTAGGGGATACTGTTTCTAATTATTAATGGTCTATGTATTGTAGGGGATACTGTTTCTAATTATTAAGGGTATATGTATTGTAGGAGATACTGTTTCTAATTATTAAGGGTCTATGTATTGTAGGGGATACTGTTTCTAATTATTAAGGGTCTATGTATTGTAGGGGATACTGTTTCTAATTATTAAGGGTCTATGTATTGTGGGGAGTACAGGTTCTAATTATTAAGGGTCTATGTATTGTAGGGGATACTGTTTCTAATTATAAAGTGTCTATGTATTGTAGGGGATACTGTTTCTAATTATTAAGGGTCTATGTATTGTGGGGGATACTGTTTCTAATCATTAAGGGTTTATGTATTGTAGGAGATAGTGTTTCTAATTATTAAGGGTCTATGTATTGTGGGGGATACTGTTTCTAATTATTAAGGGTCAATGTATTGTGGGGGATACTGTTTCTAATTATTATGGGTCTATGTATTGTGGGGAGTACAGGTTCTAATTATTAAGGGTCTATGTATGGTAGGGGATACTGTTTCTAATTATAAAGTGTCTACGTATTGTAGGGGATACTGTTTCTAATTATTAAGGGTCTATGTATTGTGGGGGATACTGTTTCTAATTATTAAGGGTTTATGTATTGTAGGAGATAGTGTTTCTAATTATTAAGGGTCTATGTATTGTAGGGGATACTGTTTCTTATTATTAAGGGTCAGTGTATTGTAGGGGATACTGTTTCTAATTATTAAGTGTATATGTATTGTAGGGGATACTGTTTCTAATTATTAAGGGTCTATGTATTGTGGGGGATACTGTTTCTAATTATTAAGGGTCTATGTATTGTAGGGGATACTGTTTCTAATTATTAAGGGTCTATGTATTGTAGGGGATACTGTTTCTAATTATTAAGGGTCTATGTATTGTGGGG
>CAUZXS010003911.1:105000-110000 GCA_963585895.1 Sepioteuthis lessoniana | reverse complement strand
ATTATATATATATATATATATATATATAACATTTAGATTATATATATATATTATATATATATATATATATAACATTTAGATTATATATATATATTATATATATATATATATATAACATTTAGATTATATATATTATATATATATTATATATATATATATAACATTTAGATTATATATATATTATATATATAACATTTCGATCATATATATATAAATATAACATTTAGATTATATATATATATATATATAAATGACATTTATAATATATATATATATGTAATATTTATATAATATCTATATAACATTTATATAATTATATATATATATAACATTTATATATATATATATATATATATATAACATTTATATAATTATATATATATATATATATCATTTAATTATATTTTTTGTGTAATAGAATTTTTTTATATAATGGATATATTTCTGTTATAATTCTTAGGGTCTATATAAAGTGTACATATTACTTTTAATATTTTCATAATAAGGATATGAAAATATCTTTATTTTTTACTGACCTCAACTGCCATTCTCATTTCTATCACACTGCTATTACAATAGTTCTATATATCAGGGTGTATCAAATGTATTTTTTTTTAAATTCTTTACTCAAAATCTTATTTCATGAACTCATCTAAAGGCAATTCATAACACCACTATTTTATTATATCAGTTATATATATATATATACACTTTAACTTTTGGACTAACACTTTTATCCCCACCCTGCAGCAGTGAGTTAAGTGGAACTACTACTGTCATACAAGGATGGCCATAGCATTAAATAACCCACAAAAGTGGATATGCTATTTAACAAAGAAACCAAATCATTTGTGGCACGATGGTGGGCATTCGTTCTGGGTATGGGTGAGCGCTAGTCAGAGGATTCCTTTGTCTGTTTTCGTGCAAAACTTACACAAATGGCTTGCGCGCAAGATTTCCTACGAGACCGGAATATGACTCGGAAAGGCATGGTCCCCGAGCAGTGAACAGATAGGAGTTCGTGACAGAGAAAGGCGACGGTTAGAGAGAGGCGGCTGCATAAGCGAGGAGTTGGGACTTGTGGACCCAGAAGCCAGTTCAGCAAGCGCGAGAGGATAAGTCAGCGTTCCTGGTAGCTGTGGGGGAAATTGGTTAGGGTACACGCTCGCGATAGCCACAGAATACCAGAAAAGTGCCAAAACTTCTCCTTTCTTACACTTAGGGCTAATCCAAGTCCGTGCTTGTTTGTTCTTCTTTCTTCCATTCTCGGTTATATATGTTATATCTGTTGTATATTTGTAAAACATGTGAAATGCCCCCGATCGGAGATGAGAGAAACCACTAGACTATCGAATGGCCATGAGCTGATATAAGAAGTTAAGATAGTGGGGACCGGCCGTGTCGGGCGTATTGTCGCACATCTGTTCATTTAGATTATGCACTTGCTTGACAAAACTTTTGTATTAAAAAAATCCTTTGATATCTCAAAAAAAAACCCTCTACTAACCAACCATTGCATAAAACTTTCCCTGTTCAACTTGGCAAAAATTATCTGGGATTATAGTTCTGTGGGAACTTGGAATTGTTAAACTTACCGAGGGTGGGTCGGAGTAAAAGTAAGACACTCTTGTGTGTGAACGACGTTGGGCCGTTTTTCTGTCATCCAAAACTGGATTTGATGCGTTTTATAGACACGCTAGTATCGTCAAATCTCGCTAAACAAGAAATTGGGCGTATAAAATAATGCTACACTCGGTCTCTCTTTGGTAGTTAATGTTTGGTTTTCAGACAGAAGACACGTGCGTCGATGTTACCAGTTTGTTACCGTTACAAGAAAAGACTGCTTGTATGCATTGACGCCATTTCGTTGCAAGCCTTAATGTCTTTTCTTCCTCACCCCTTTACTCGTCGGTAAGATAATTCCGACATTCTTCTTTACAATTTCGTCTCCAATTTCATTAAAAGCAAATATTTTTAAAACAATTTGTAGAAATTGTATGGATTAGCGAAAAATCACATAAGATATATATATATATAAGAAATTGGGAAGATTTGTTTGCCTGTCCTCAGTAGGAGGTTTGAATCAACAATTATTTTTTAAATGAACCTGAATGTAGGTCTAACTAGACATAGTGATGTAACAAAAGTATTTCTATTTAATAATGATATGAAAATGATCATATTACCAATAGTAGCCAGGGTCCTGGGTGCCCAGTCAGCTGGGGCTGTAGAATACACTGACTGCTTCTCTGCAGAGGGCTAAGACCCCCCCCCCAACGAGTGTCCTGTATATGACACTAAACAATCTGATGGTGAGGTTCCAGCAATGCTAGATCTTTGGTGAACACGGAATACCCCTTCATTGCCATCGCTCCCAGGTCCACTCTGGCCCGGAGTGGTAGCACCTGATAAGGGTCCTATCTATGGGTTAAATAGAACTAACAACATACTTATGCTAAACTGAATTGTTTGACTAAACTGAATAGCTTGAAATAGAAATGTTTTTGACAATTAAACTGTACTTACATTTAACTGAATTAATTGAAATATAAGTTTTTCGACATTAAAACTGTATTTACACTTAACTGAATTGTTACATTGAACTGCTTGAATAGTTTGAAACAGAAATGTTTCTGACAATTAAAAAGTGTACTTATACTAAACTGAATTGTTTTAAATAGAACAGATTATTTACATAAAAATGGATTTGGCGTTAAATAACCTACAAAGGTTGATATGCCATAAAACCCAACCAACCAAACCAGGGCCCAGGGAACAATCCCCAAAATCCTGGATAAAGAGACTCAGTGAACAGGAGACTTGAAGACGACTTAAAAGCATCCAAATCTGGGTGCTACTGAAATTGCTTATAATTACTCAGAAGAGTCTTTGAAGATGTGTGTAGACTTGCGGCTACTCAGACTCTTGTAGGAAAAAAAACATTTGTTGGTGTGATACCTTGTCAAAAAAATGAAAAAATTCCGGAACATGATGACGATAGTGATATGAGATGCGTTGGATTGTTGAGTTTTGGTAGATATAGAGTCAGCACTCAGTCACGTAACAAGTCGAGTTATGTTCAAACTTTTGAGCGAATTGCTCAATTTGTGCAACCAGTGCCCCAAACCAAACCACAGGAACCCATCACCATGGCCCCATCTGCGAAATGGCCATTCCAACAAATAGTGATGGACCCATTTTACATCAGACATGTTGGATACATTGCTTATGCAGATAGACTAACTGGCTAGCTCATCTTGTACTGTAATATAATTACAGCGGGATTTCGTTTTGTATATCTTGCCTTTCGGTTTAGTTAGGATGAGAACCTTTTGGCTCAGTGCAGGGGTTAGTTAGATGCAAACATGAGCGCAGGTGTTCACGAATCATTAACAGATGTCAAAATAAAACCCCAGATAGGAAATGTGATCGGGGGGGGGTGAATGACGTCATACCCGGAAGTGTGGGATGAGGATTTTGGGATTTGAGAAAAGTCAGTTAGTTGAGTTCTTGCCACGGAGGAAGAAGGTTGACTTCCGAGGCTCGCCGAGACCAGACCAGTAGTTTGCGGCTGGATGCCGCACGTGGTGGGGGGCAGATGGAAAAGTCAGCATAGAAAGATTGTGTGTGCCTCTCTCTCTCTCTCTCTCCTCATGTCGAAAAACCTTTAAACTCAAAAAGGTGAATGAAAGTTTCGTACCTGAACCAATTTCGTGTGTCTCGCGTGTTTTAGCTTCCCTATGTCTATTTCACACATCCGTGTATTATGGGTATGTTACAGTACCACCTAAAACCAGGTCACACCACCACATCCAAATTAAAGTCTATCTGTCAACTGCTATTCCATAAATATGGCATTCCAGACAAACTCAGTACTGACGGTGGTCCACATTTTACCTCCAGCATATTCCAGGAGTTCCTTCACACGTGGTCTCTGAAGCGCAGGCTGTCCTCAGTCGCATATCCTCAATCCAATGGCCGGGCGTAGCTCATGATAAAACCCTCAAAGAGGTAAATGAATAGAAATACTGGCCCTTAAGGTTCCTTGGACAATGACAAAGTCGCTGGGCTATCCTGCTCGCAGCGAGCGCCATGTTAGATCATCGAGATTTGGTAGATATAAAGTCAGCACTCAGTCATATAACAAGTGAACTTACATTCGAAGTGAGCCTGAACTCTGAGAAATGAAAGATTTTATGGACACTGGGATATTCTATTGCACGCACGTGGTTAAATCCATTCCCTAGACAGTGATTGGTTGCTGGCCAGGAGTGGAATGGATGTGTTGGTGTGTATATACATATTTACCAACCCCTCCGTTTGGGTAGGATATGATACAAGGTCACTTTTTAAGCGGAGTTTAATAGGTTTGAATTCAGAGTTTTCTTTCTCCTAGACTAGTTGCCTAACCAAGGCTAAAGAACCTAGTCTGCCCTACTATTTACCTATAGCTGACGGGAGAATGATTGGATTCATACCTTTCTCATGGGTATTAGTGCTATGTGAAATGCAATCAGTCTCGTCCAAGATTTGAACTCGTGTTGCCGTGTCCATTTCCTACGACGATAACCATCACTCCACAGGCATGGTGTATATATATATATATATATATATATATATATAACAGCTTGTTGCTTGTTTTAGTAATGGTTTGGGATCTGTATTGAGTTACAGCCCATTTTATTTTGTCAGCCAACTGGATGCTAGTTGAGACTCTGAGCCGGTATGTGTTTTTGCTGTTATTCTGCACATTAGAACAGTGACTTCTACAAGAAGTTGGAGGTCTTGGAACAGTACCGATGGATCTGGAAAAGAATTTTAGTTAACAGGCGATTTTAAAAAGATTGAGACGATGCAAACAGGCACAAAAGGAAAACAAAAGCAGTTTGAGGGAGAGTTACTAAATTTTCTGAATCGTGATTTACTAAGCTTTTTGTTTAGATGCGGCACAAGGCCATATGAATGAGGCACTCTGTGAGACTCAAACTCATTCATGAAGG
>CAUZXS010003911.1:50000-100000 GCA_963585895.1 Sepioteuthis lessoniana | reverse complement strand
TTCCTCAGGAATGGCTATATATATAATATTGACTTGTTTTAGTAATGAGTTACAGCCCATTTTTATTTTTGTCTGCCGACTGGATGCTAGTTGGGGCCCTGGGCCAGTAAGTGTTATTGTTGTTGTTTATTCTGCCTGTTTGAGTAGTGACTTCTACAAAAACAGGATAATGAAGGTCAAAGCCTATTTATTGCTAATTAAAGATAACTTTCTGAAAAAAATAAAATAAAATCCTTCATTATTTGCAAACAACAGGTGGTCAAGACTTACTAATGATGCATTAGATAAGAAGGAAACTAATTATTACTTCTCGTGATAATTAGTATCTATTTATACAATCCCCTCTTGTTGCCTGTAGTACAATGGTTATCATTGATGAAAATGGACATGGCGACTCGAGTTCAAATCCTGGGCATGACTATTTGCAAATCACATAGTGTTAATACCCTTGAGAAAAGTAGGAATACAACTGTTCACCCTTCAGCTATGGATAAATAGTTGGGTTGACTAGGCTCTTTAAGTTTGAATCATGAAACACACTTGTAGTCAGTAGCTGGGCTAAGACTATCAGTGAATCCGTCCTCAATGAAAGAGCTTATTTATGGCACATTGGGAGATTCCAATGTGCACACATTGGCCAGTCCATTCCTTGGATTGTGATTGGCTTGAACATCTCATTGGATATGTTTGTTCATAAATACCAACCCTGTCCAGTAAGCTGTTTGTCTTATGAATAGTCTGGACCTCTGGGAAATGTTGCTGTTATTATTATCACTATTATTGCTGTTGTGTGTTGTTGCCTTCTATAGTTCTTTGTTTATTCTACACCTAACAAAAAGTTACTGAAGGAAATATAACTAAAACAGAGGTTGTAAATTAAACGGAACTCTTTATAACATCAACAAAATATAATACACGCCAACAGCCTTGTAGAAGTAACTGCTCTAATGTGTAGAATAAACAAGAATAACAACACTTACCTGCTTAGCGACCCCAGCTAGCATCCGGCAGACAGACAAAAAGTAGAATTCAGTTATTCAACACCGAACCCGTAACCATATTTACCAACCCCTCTGCTTGGGCAGGATTAGGGTTAGGGTTAAACTGTGCACTTATTTCTCTAGAGACACACGATGGTCCTTATCCATGAAATTCTTTATTTAACCAATCAACTCTGGTGTTCTGACTTCCTTACTCCTCCCACACCTCTCATCATCCCTCACAGACTCCCTGCCTTCCTTGAATCTTTTATCATATATACCAACCCCTCTGCTCAGGCAGGATATGACACAAGGTCAATTTTTAAGCAAACTTTAACAGATTTGAATATAGGGTTTTCCTTCTCCTAGACTAGTTGCCTCACCAAGGCTGAAGAACCTAGTCTGCCCTACTATTTACCCATAGCTGGAGGGAGAATAATTGGATTCATACCTTTCCCAAGGGTGTTAGTTCTATGGCGGTAAGTACTATTGTTATTATTCTGCAATAAGCATATGAACTCTGACACTGTAGTAGTAATGTCACAAACAATCTTACCTCGAAGAAACAGAAAGTGTGCTCTCTCTGCTACCGACATGTGGAAACCAGAAGAAAAGGACGCAAGAGGTATGACTTGCTTTATTGAGGAGAACGTAATAAGCCCATGTGAAGTGGCGAGATTTAATGAGCATATAAGAAACAAAGTTTGAGGTGGAAAAATGCAGTATTTTGCTTATGTCTGATTGGTGAACATCCATCAGTTTATTTTGCGTGTTAAATAATTTGACTACCGCCCAATAGGTTGATTCCACTTCGACTAGACTTCTAAAACCAAGAAGAGACGAACAAGGATTGGCCAACTAACGAAAACTTACATTCATCAGCTTTGAGCTGAAACTAGTTGTTGCCTAGACAACTTACCAACTTTAATGATTGATTGGGACAAATGGCAAGAGAGAGTCAAGAAAATCCATGCTGCTGACACAACCGAAGTAAACTATATAGAAAGAATACAGGAGGACTAAATGAAAGTGTGTAGAGAAAAATGTCTTCATTGTATGTTTGTGTATGTGAATTAAGTTTCTAAGCGTAATGAAAGTTTGTGAGGGACATTTTTTGAGAAGCGTTCCTTTGTTGTTGCTTGTGTATAATTAAATATGCTTTAGAATGCACAAGGAAAGTTAGGACTGTATATACTGTGTACTATTCTGTAGTGTCATGTTCAACGTTAGCTGTAAATGAAAACACCCCTGTTCCTCAAAAACAAGACAGCTCTGTGTTTCTAAGTTTTTCTTTAAGTAAAAAAAATGAGATTTTCTTGTGTCCATATGTACTGCCTCAGCTATACCATCCAGCAGTCGGTGGCTGAAATATTTTGGCAGGCAAGAGAGAGGTAATCCGATAGAATTATTCAAAGTAGATTCATGCAAAGAATCTTGCTGGTTTTTTTTGTGTGTGCAAAGAAATAATTGTTAAATGGGAATAATCGCTTGAAACCAAATAATTGTGATTAGATTGTCGTTATGTCTCTGTCTTAATCTTTTTCTTATACTTATTTACCTGGATGGATTCTCTGGTCTTCCATCAGGGACTTCTTCAGATGGTCTTGGGTTTATCTTGGTCTCCATGTCTACTTCTGTTCTTCTAAATGGACACAAAGACTTTGATTTCCAACATCTATCATCTATATTCACCCAAATTCCCATGTCAACCATACAGCTGGAGAGATAGCCATTTTAGGTGTTCTCTCCTTAAATCTACCTCATTGACCTGTTCTCACTACTGAACCAACCAACCAGAGAACTGCTAAAATGGTCATCCAGAGGTCAAGTGTTTATCATATCACTGGTTATTTTTTGTGAGTCTTCTAATGAATCACCAGTTAACTTTTGAATTAATATATTTTGAATTCTACACGTACTTTATAAAACTGATAGGCACCCTATTCATTATCTAACATTATTAGTGTTAGATTGGAATACTTGAAACCATATAGTTGTGTGCAAATTATTTGGAATACTTGATACCATTAGCAAGCTGGATAAGTAGACCATTACTTGTGGTTGGTTGGTTGGTTGGTTTGTGGGGTTTTATGGCATATCAACCTTTGTAGGTTATTTAACACCAAATCCATTTTTATGTAAATAATCTGTTCTTTTTAAAACAATTCAGTTTAGCATAAGTACACAGTTCAATGGTCCAGAACTTTTCTATTTCAAACTATTCCGGCAGTCATATGTAACAATTCAGTTAAGTGTAAATACAGTTTTAATGTCGAAAAACAGTTCTATTTCAAATAATTCAGTTAAGCATAAGCACACAGTTTGAATGTAAGTACGGGTTAATTGTCAAAAACATTTCTATTTCAAGCTATTCCGTTTATTCAAACAATCCAGTTTAGCATTAGTATGCTGTTCTATTTAACCCATTGATACGGCCCTATCAGGTGCTACCACTCTGGGCCAGAGAGCTATGAAGGGGTACTCCACATTCCCCAAAGCTCCACCATTGCTGGAACCTCAACATCAGATTGTTTAGTGTCATATACAGGGCACTCGTTGGCGGGGGGTCTTAGCCCTCTGCAGAGAAGCAGTCAGTGTATTCTACAGCCCCAGCTGACTGGGCAATTACTTGTGGGTTTGATTCTCAACGGAATACCCCATACTTCCAGCCTTGTGCTGAGCTTAAACTAAGCTAAGCTTAGTAAATATCAATAAAAAAAAGTTCCATGATTTAAAACTGTGGCACAACAACAAAAGTATGACAATCATATTGCTTCTGGCAAGTTTTTCACGCCAGCATTAACCGATAGTCTTTCATTGGAATCTGAGGGAGAGTAAGTCTTCTCAAGTCTCCAGGACTCTTCTCAGTATTCAGCCAGAATACCGAGAAGAGCATGCTGTAGTTTGGGTGGTCTCAGCACGTCCTCTAATTTCCAGCTCTTTTAATCCATGAACCAAAACTTTGGAGACCATTCTGAATGCATCAAGTATGAGGATCATTAAATAAGTTTCCAGACTTTTTTCGTATGGGCACTTTTATTGATAGTACACACATGAAACTCCAGTCCCCTTCAAAGTAATCTCCTCCGGCTGCAATGCGCTTATTCTACCATTCCAACAACTTCTAGATGGCCCCTTGGAAGTCCTCTTGTGGGAGTGTGTCAATGACCTTCATCACAGCCTCTTTCATCTCCTCAATTGTCTCATAACGACAGCCTCTGAGCTTAGGGAATAACCAAAAGTCACAGGGAGTAAGGTCTGGACTTTAGGGTGGTTGAGGATCTGTCTTGATGCCCATCTTGGTCAAATAGTCTGTGACAAGTATGGAGTTGTGGAATGGTGCATTGTCTTGGTGGAAATGCCACTGACCCGGTTTGAAGAGTGCTGGTCTCTTCCGACGGAATCTCCGTTAAAACCTCAACATAGTAACCCTAACCCTTTGGCCAATCAACTCTGGTGTATTGACTTCCTTACTCCTCCCACATGTCTCATCATCCCTCACAGACTCCCTGCCTTCTTTGAATCTCTGATGCCACTCAAAAACTGATGCTCGATTCATGCAAGATGCTCCAAAAGTAGTCTGAAGCATTCCATACGTTTCTGTGGTATTTTTTCCAAGTTTAAAATAGAATTTTATTGCATATCGTTCTTCTAAAGTGTCTTCACGTCCAGATTGCATTTTTGAAATTCACCAGCTGTGACAATCAGGCTTTAGTAGGGTGTATTCCAATTCCTGCTGTAGCTGTTCATTTGAACCTGAAATCATAAAAATTGGTCAGTTATCTCATAAGGTGTATAGCAATAACATACTAAATTGTCAAGAATCTACGAAATTTTAAATGCCTGTACAAAAAAAGTCTGGAAACATATTGAAGGCACCTCGTATAATTGGTGTCATTATTCATTTCATGTTCCATAACTTTTTTAGTTCTCTAGCAAGATCTAAGTACCCGTCTCTTTTCCTTTACTTTTATTTTGACACTGAGGTCTGCCAGGACAGCTATTTGACAGGTTCTCTTTTTTTGTTAACTCGGTCTTGTCTTCTGGCCAGGATTATTATTATTGTGATTATTATTAGTCTCAGTTTTTAAAAATTCTTGAAAGAGCAGGACCACATATACAAAGGATAGTGAGAAGTATCCCTTTATTGCCATTACTCAAGAGTCTTTGCCCTGTTGGCTGGGGCCGTAGAATACACAGGCTACGTCTCTGCAAAGGAGTAAGACTACCCCCTAACGAGTGGCCTAGATATGACACTAAACAATCTGATGGTGAGGTTACAGTGAATTGTTTATCATAGAACTGTTTTGACATTTAACTGTGTGTAAACAAAATCTGTACTTATACTAAACTGAATTAGCTTAATTAGAACTGCTTGACTAAACTGAATAGCTTGAAATAGAAATGTTTTTCACAATTAAACTGTGTACTCATGCTAAACTGAATTATTTGAAATATAACTTATTTGGAAATTTACTAAGCTTTTGCTTAGATGTGGCACAAGGCCATATGAAAGGGGCACCCAATGAGACTCGAACTCACTCATGTAGGTTTGCTAGTCGAGCTTGCTAACCATTACACCACCAGAGGTGCCTGGATTTGGCAATAAATAACATACAAAGGTTGATATGCCATAAAACCCAACCAACTCAGAGGTCCACTCTAACCTTGCGGGGTATTACCCATTAGGGTCCAGATGTGTTTGTTAAATATTATTATACTAAAAAAATTATTCATCTTCAACAGAATTATTACAAGTAAAAATTATTTGAAACCATGAAATTTTGTGCAAATTATTTGTATTAGATAGGAATACTTGAAACCATGAAATTATGTGCAAACAAATGAATTTTTCACTCCAGCATTAGCTGATGGTTTTGCACTGGAGTTTGAGTGATAGCAAATTTCCTCAAGTCTCCAGGACTTTTCTCAGTATTCTGGCTGATCTTATTAATGTTGTAGTTTAGATAGTCTCCACTCATCCTCTTATTTCCAAATCCTCCATTGCCCAGTCGGCTGGGGCTGTAGAATACACTGACTGCTTCTCTGCAGAGGGGCAAGACCCCCCCCCCCAACGAGTGTCCTGGATATGACACTAAACAATCTGATGGTGAGGTTCCAGCAATGCTGGAGCTTTGGGGAATGCGGAGTACCCCTTCATTGCCATCGCTCCCAGGTCCACTCTGGCCCGGAGTGGTAGCACCTGATAAGGGTCCTATCTATGAGTTAAATAGAACTATGTGCTTCTTTCCCTATACTGATTTTTGCATTTAAACTGCGTATTTATGCTAAGCTGAATTGTTTAAAATAGAACTGTTTTGACATTGGAACTGCGTACTAGTGCTGAACTGAATTGCTCGAAATAGAACTGTTTTTAACGTCTAAACTGTGTACTTATGCTGAACTGAATTATCTGAAATAAAACAGTTTGACATTTAACTCTGTGTATTGCCCAGTCAGCTGGGGCTGTAGAATACACTGACTGCACCTCTGCAGAGGGGTAAGACCCCCTTAACGAGTGTCCTGTATATGACACTAAACAATCTGATGGTGAGGTTCCAGCAGTGCTGGAGCTTTGGGGAATGCGGAGTACCCCTTCATTGCCATCGCTCCCAGGTTCACTCTGGCCCAGAGTGGTAGCACTTGATAGGGCCCTATCTATGGGTTAAATAGAACTAACAGCATACTTATGCTAAAATGAATTGAGTAAACTGAATAGCTTGAAATAGAAATGTTTTTGACACTTAAACCGTACTTATGCTTAACTGAATTATTTGAAATAGAACTGTTTTTCGACATTAAAACTGTATTTACACTTAACTGAATTGTTACATATAACTGCTTGAATAGTTTGAAATGGAAATGTTTTTGACAATTAAACTGCGTACTTATGCTAAACTGAACTGTTTTCAATAGAACAGATTATTTACATAAAAATGGATTTGATGTTAAATAACCTATAAAGGTTGATATGCCATAAAACCAAACAAACCAAACCAAACCCTCCAGTCCCCATATAAATCCTTTGGTGACTGTACTGAGCGTGTCAATTACAATTGATATCACCATCACTTTCATTTTCCACAGTTCTCTAGCAATGTCTTGGTATTTATCTTTCTTTTCCCTCTCATTGAATTTTACTCTGTGGTCATCCAGGACAGCCAACTCCTCAATTCAGCTAGTTTCTTTTTTTTTTTGGCTACCATAAAGTCTGGTCATCTGGCCGAGATTAGGTGATCCGTTTGTATCTCAAAATCCCATAAGAGTCTGTGCACCTCATTCTCCAAGACAGATTCTGGGTTGTGCATATACCATTTGCTTTATATGGTTAAATATCAATTTCTTGCTCAATTCCCAGTGGATCATCTTTACCACCCACTCATGTCAGGTCTTTTATTATTATCAAACAGGATTTGTTACTTTAAACCATATGATTGTGTAGAAATCATTTGTATTAGATAGGAATACTTGAAACCATATAACTGTGTGCAAATTATTTGTATTAGATAGGAATACTTGAAACCATATGACTGTGTGCAAATTATTTGTATTAGATAGGAATATTTGAAACCATATAACTGTGTGCAAATTATTTGTATTAGATAGGAATACTTGAAACCATATAACTGTGTGCAAATTATTTGTATTAGATAGGAATACTTGAAACCATATAACTGTGTGCAAATTATTTGTATATCAATTATCTGTATTAAACAGGAATACTTGATAATATATAACAGTTAGTGTTGGTTATTTTGTTTAATGACATATCAAACCCTCATGGGTTATCTAATGTCAAATCTTCATTATATCAATAAGTAAGCTGGTCAACAACTTTTCAATAGCTACTACACTGAGGTGTAGGAGAAGGTACTACTCTTTCCCCTGAATTGCTCCACTTATCCTTGATCCACACCTTATAATGTTGAGTGTTAAGCAAGGGGGCTCCAAGTACCATTTTTGAGTCTTTGGTATGACTCGACCTGGGATTGAACCCTGATCTTTCAAACCATTGGCAAACACTCTAACCATTATGCCAATGGTTCAGAGAGAGAGAGAGAGAGTGGGGGGGAGTCCATATATATATATATATACATTCATATAATAAAAATGAATAAATACAAATTAGACATGCATATTTAATTTCATAAAACCTAGGGGTTGCAGTCTAAATTCCATGAATTAAATATATATATCTAATATATATTTATTTATTTTTATTATCATATAATAGCTCTATCCTAGATATTGAGCACTCTCCATATTATATTGAACTTGGTTCAACACAAACCCACAAAGTGATTTAGTGACAACCAACACTGTTATAATATATATATATATAATTTGTAAGAGAATAGTTGATAGGTAAATATTTTTGTTTTTAAACAAATTGTTAGTGTGGGACAAAGGTCAGGAGACAATTTTGCTTCACAAATATGTTTCATAGATTTATCTGATATCTTTTTTTGATATATATCTACTAAATTGAAATGTGTTTTTATATGTATGTGTGTAAGTGTGCATATGTATATATGTGTTTTTAAATAGCGTGCATATATATATATATATATATATATATATATATTAAATTGAAATGTGCAAGGATGCTGTCAGCTTCAATATTCATATTTTCTACACTGTAGGATCTATTTAGAGTTTTAGTTGATCTTTACAAGTTGTTTTATTGCATGATTTTCTTTGATAATTTCTTTTTATGGTTTTGTTTTTGACGTTGTGGAATCTCTGAATTGAAATGATGAGGGATTTGATATTTTCAGTTGTTTTTGTGCAGTGCTTGGTTTGATAGGATTTATTTTAAGTTGGTGGGAAAGTTTGAGATTGACTGGAGTAGTTATGTTTTCGCTTTTCATTCTTGGCTTTGGTTTTGAATTTGTAATACGAGTTTTTTTTTTTTTTACTTTTTTCAGGGTTATCTATTTCAGGAATCGGTGGGTGGATCAGTGATCTTTGTAATTTTCCTTTCATGATATTTATTTTAGTTGAAGATTTGGGGTTTTCTATTAATATTTTTTGGCCAGTGTTTTGAGTGTTTGTGGTGGGTTCTTTTTCTTTAATTTGTGGTTCTGTTTGACAAATTTCTGCTAAGTGTAGTTTTTTTTTTTTTTAAACTGTTCTTGAAATTTTGGCTAAACATTTGGCTTCAGTTATATTAGATTTTTGAAGAAAGTTCTGTATTTGTCTAGTTGTTTGTTCCTGTTGATTGGATTCAGCTTCTGCATTGCATTGGTGTCAGTATTATTTTTTATGTTGGCTTCCACTATTTTTCTTGCTTCTTGAAATATTATATATCTTCCATATTTCACTTCAATGATTCCCCTTGGTCTTTTGTATGTATTACAAGTTCTTCAAAAAGTGGGATGATTCTCTAAGCAGTTTGTCCCAAGTTGCGGCAGTCTCAGGGTTGGAGAACACGCAAGCACATCAGCTGTCATCAATCATTGGGTACATGGGTCTGATGATCAAAAATGTCACAAACCTCGCTCGTGCAGGCAGAGTGACCTGTAGAGTTCAAGCGTGATTTTAATATAATCACGAGTGAACTTTCACATGCTGCCCTACTGTTTTCACTGGCGATCATCGAACCTTCGAATTGATCCATCAAATTGGAAACCAAGTAGCGAGATTTTGACAGTTCAAGGCAGGTTTCTAAACAGGTTCAGCAGAGGTCTATGACACCCCAATCCATGTCATACCCAGACTGTCAGTAATTCGACTGATATGAAAGTATCAACAAGCCAACAAACAACACCGCTGTTGTCATCGCCAAGAAAAGGAGGGGGGAAGAACGCTTTTGAACAAACTTTTTTAACTACAGACTGCTGTAGTCCCCAAGAATAAAAGCGACTACTATTTTCTTCCTTGAAATTCAAGTTTTGAGTGATTCTTTTCTGCGAACTCCTTTCTTTCAGACACAATGTATTTTGGTCCTCTGCTACACAAATGCTCAATCTTCCTCCATGTTGCCTCTGTCTTTTTGGCCACACCTTTCATACATCGGATGTCTTTTGTAGCTCTCCTTTTGGTGTCCGTCTGTGGTAGCACGACATGATGATGAAGAGTTCTCCAAAACTAGTGCTTTAAAGTTAAACAATGGTCAAAGTCTGTTTTCTCTTAGCCATTACATTCTTTATCAATAAGATAAAAATAGCTGAGTGTTTGTTTACGATGAAAGCAATTTTTGAAAACGGTAGGGACTTAATTAGATAGATGCTAGTGATTGACATGACCAGCCACTCTGGCTGGGGCTGTAGAATACACCGACTACATCTCTGCAGAGGGATAAGCCCCCCCCTCTCGCCAACAAGTGTCCTGGATATGACACTAAACAATCTGATGGTGACGTTCCAGTAATGCTGGAGCTTTGGGGAATGCAAAGTATCCCTTCATTGCCATCACTCTCTGGTCCACTCTGGCCGGGAGTGGTAGCACCTGATAGGGTCCTATCTATGGGTCAAGAGAATTGTTTGACCGCACATTTGGCCAAATAGAATTGTTTGACGACAAACAAATGACTTAGGCTAAATTGAATTGTTTGAAATAGAAATATTCAAACATTTAACTGTGAGTAAACAAATAATTGATGTTTAATTGAATTGTTAGTGATACATAGCAATACTTGAAACTATTTAATTTTTTTGACTTACGTTTACAAATCATATATCTAATATATATGAATAAACTGGATTTGGCATTAAATAACCTACAATGGTTGATATGCCATAAAACGAAACCAATCAGCCTCTCTGACTGCCAATTTAACCCAAGTAAAAACTGAATTACAGGTCACATGACCAATCCCTACCTAGACCACAGAGAGCTTGCAAAGCCGCATAGTAGGGATCTTACCCCCTCTGCAGCGGATCAGATGGTGTATTCTGCAGACACGGCTAATAAGGTGACCATATGGCTGTGTATAAATTATGAGAATGAGATAGTTGTATGGTTTCATGTATTCCTGAGTGCAAATTATTTGTATAAGATAGGAATACTTGAAACCATGTAACTGTGTGCAAATTATTTGCTTTAGATAGGAATACATGAAACCGTATAAGTTGTAAGTAAAGTTGTCTCTCGTAGTCGAGGGCGACCAGAGGTTCCCTTTTCAATAACTACTACACTGAGGTGTAGGGGAGGGCGCTACTCCTTTCCCTGGATTGCTCCACTTTGCCCTTTATACATACCTTATATTGCTGAGTGTTAAGCAAGGAGGTATCAAGTACAATTTTTAAAGTCTTAGGTATGACACAACCTGGGATTGAACCCCGGTCTCCCAGACCATTGGTGAACACCCTACACCCTAGGCCAATGAGCCGGTTGAAACCATATAACTATGAGCAAATTATTTGTATTAAGAATTGTTATTTGAAGTTAGAATTGTTTACAAATTTTTTACAAAGAATTATTATTCTATATTTGCCAACCCCTCCGCTCATACCAGGCCATTGGCCTAATGAGTAGAGTGTTCACCAATGGTCTGGGAGACTGGGGTTCAATCCCAGGTCAAGTCTTACCAAAGACTCAAAAAATGGTACTTGATGCCGCCTTGCTTAACACTCAGCATTATAAGGTGCATAGTAAGGGTAAAGTTGAGTAATTCTGGGAATGGAGTAGTGCCCTCTTCTACACCTCGATGTTGTAGCTATTGAAAAGGGAGCATTCAGGTCACCCTCAACTAAGGTCACCAACTTTTAAACCATACAACTGTATGCAAATAAATGGATATTTTTGAATAGCAAACATATGTGAAACCCTATTATAATTAATATTAGATATGAATATTTGATACTTCATACCATTGCCCAGTTAGCTGGGGCCGTAGAGTACACCAACTGCACCTCTGCGAGGGGGGGGGGTAAGATCCCCCCCCCCCAAATGAGTGTCCTGTATAGGACACTAAACAATCTGATGGTGAGGTTCCAGTGATTCTGGGGCTTTGGGTATTGCGGAGCACCCTTTCATTGCTCCAAGGTCCGCTCAGGCCCAGATGGTAGCACTTGATAGAGCCCTATCTATGGGTGAAATAGAATTAAACAGCATACTTATGCTAAACTGAATTGCTTGAATTAGAACTGTTTCACAAAACTGAATTGCTTGAAATAGAAATGTTTTTGACAATTAAACTGTACTTACATTTAAACTGTGTACTTATGCAAAGCTGAATTGTTTGAAATGGAACGGTTTTTAACATTCAAACTGTCCTTACACTAAACTGAATTGTTTAATATAGAACTGTTTTGACATTTAACTATGTTTAAGCAAAATCTGTACATATACTAAACTGAATTTGCTGAATTAGAACCATTTGATTAAACTGAATAGATTGAAATAGAAATGTTTTTCACAATTAAACTGTGTACTCATACTAAACTGAATTGTTTGAAATAGAACTGACTATTTGCATAAAAATGGATTTGGCATTAAATAACCTACAAAGGTTGATATGCCGTAAAACTCAAACTTGTTACCATATTAATTTATTGTATCAAGAATTCCTATCTAATACTAATTATAATATAAGTTGTAAAGTTGGCAACCATAGTCGAGGGCGATCAGAAGGCTCCCTTTTCAATAGCTACTACACCGAGGTGTAGGGGATGGAGCTACTCCTTTCCCTCGATTGCTCCACTTTACCCTTGATACATACCTTATATTGCTGAGTGTTAAGAAATGAGGTATCAAGTACCATTTTAAAAGTCTTTGGTATGACTCAACCTGTTGATTAAACCCAGGTCTCCTGGACCATTGGCGAACACTCTACACCCTCGGCCAATGAGCTGGACATGTAATTATTTCTAAATTGTTAATGTTAGATTGGAATACGTAGAGCCTGTATAACTGTGCGCAAACAAATGATGGCTTATTATTGAATAGGAATATTTACTTAAAACCATAGAATTGAGTCTGATGATTTTTTTTTTTTCGGTGATATGGAAATCAGACCTGACCGATAAAATGAAATGCAGTTTCTTCCAAGCAGCGGTCGTATCAATACTGCGATATGGATGTACGCTAACTAAACATATGGAGAAAAAGCTTGACGTCAACTACACAAGAATGCTGCGAGCAATTTTGAACAAGTCCTGGAGGCAACACACCACAAAGCCTCAACTGTACGGCCACCTATCTCCCATTACGAAAACTATCAAAGTTATATGAACCAGACATGCAGGACACTGCTGGAGAAGCAGGGATGAGCTCATAAGAGATGTTCTCCAATGGACCCCCTCACATGGCCGAGCAAAAGCAGGACGACCAGCTCGAACCTACTTACAGCAGCTCTGTGAGGATACGGGATGTAGCCCTGAGGACCTACCAGAAGCGATGAACGATAGGGAGGTGTGGCGAGAGAGGGTCAGGGATATCCGTGCTGGTGGCATGACATGATGATGATGATGTCATAGAAAAATACTGGCTAAAAAAAATATATTCTCAAAAGCCTCGTTGATTGTATGAATGCCATTTTTCATTCTGACTTTTGAATTTTTATGAACGTGGTGACAATATAAGTGAAAGCCTTCCCAGTAGAAAAGAACTTTTATTTGTATTTTATTATTTTTGTATATTATTTTTAATTTATTTGTTTACCTATTTATTTTACTTTATGTGCGATAATAAGATTTATAGACGAACATTTCACAGAAAAAAAAGAAAGCAAAAAAAAGGAAAAGCAAAATTTATTTTTGTCAGTTAAAAAAGAAAGAAAGAAAACAATGAGATTATATTATGTGACGTTAGCACGTTCGTCATCAGTTTCCTCTTGGGACCATCTATTCAGACAAGTCCGTATCAGTTAAATGCGGTGATTTGTTTGTTATCTTCTTTATTTGTTCATTCATTTTTATTTAAATATGTTGAATTAATTATAAAGTTCCATTGACGTAGCTATATAGTTAAGTTAAAGAAATTCGTTTCTTGTTAGTAAATTAATCAAATATTCTTTTTCTTAATTGATTAGATGTAGTTTTCTTGGATGCATCGCTACTGACACCAACCCATATATTATATTCTTTGGATAAAAATTCTTGACTTTCGTACTATTTCGGGGCATTGCGGGTGATGTAATGGTTAACAAGCTAGACTAGCATACCTTTACGATTGTGTTCGAGTCTCATTGGGGGTCCTATTCATACTGCCTTGTGCCACAACTGAGCAAAAACGTTCAGTAGATTAGTTTGGTACTATTTCCGTCTACAGATAAAATTCCAGTTAATCATATTTTATCTAGTCATCAGCAGTTATCTCCCTTTTAACGTAAAGAACTGGATTTTTTTTTCTACTGGCATTATAAGTATTGCATTGAATATATTTTTCTCTCTTTTCTCTTTATATATATATATATATATATATATATATATATATATATATATATATATAATTGTTTTTTCTCTTTCTCTTTTCCAACTAATTAATAATTTTTTGTATCATCAAATTGGGTGTAAATTGTTTTTATTATGGATTGTTATTTGAAGCTATAATTCTTTACAAGTTATTATTATTATTGTCTTTAATTGGAATCATTTTAAGATGAGGCTTCTTAATCTGAGAATTTTTTTTTTTTTAAATTAATTCTCAAATTATTATTACTTACTTAAAATACTGGAGTTTACATTGGCCGTGTGGGTTGGAAGACCTGGGTCATAACAAAGACTTTAAAAATGGTACTTGATACCTTCTTGCGTAATACTCAGCAGTATAAGGTACGTATCGAGGGTAAAATGAAGCAATCCAGGCAAAGGAGTCGCGCCCTCCCCTACACCTCGGTGTAGTAGCTATTGAAAACGGAGTCTTTGGGTCGCCCTCGACTACTACTACTACTACAAAACCGTACAACTGTGAGTAATAACTTATTATTGAAGAGGAAAAAATATGAAACCACATAATAATGACAATAAAATAGGAATATTTAATACCATAGATTAATATGGATTATCATCAAATAATCATCGTCATGTTGCGTCATCAGCGCGGATATCCCTGACCCTCTCTCGCCACCTCTCCCTATCGTTCATCGCTTCCGGCAGGTCCTCAGGGCTACACCCCGTATCCTCACAGAGCTGCTGTATGTTGGTTCTAGCTTGTCGCCCTGCTTTCGCTCGGCCATGTGAAGGGGTCCACAGGAGTACATCACTTATGAGCTCCTCCCTACTTCTCCAGCAGTGTCCTGCATGTCTGGTTCGTTTAATTTGGATAGTTTTCGTGATGGGTGGTCGGTGGCCGTACAGTTGGGGCTTTATGGGGTGTTGCCTCCAGGACCTGTTCAATATTGATCGCAGCATTCTTGTGTAGTTACCGTCAAGCTTTTTCTACATCCGTTTAGTTAGCGTCTATGTAGTGCATCCATATAGCAGTATTGACACGATCGCTGCTTGGAAGAAAGTGCATTTCATTTTATCGGTCAGATCTGATTTCCATATTACCGATAGCTTATCGATAGCTGTCCATGCCTTTGTTAGTCGCGTGTCAGTGTCTGTCTCGGTCGATGAGACACTGCTTCCTAGGTAAGTGAACTTGTCTACCAGTTTCAGAGAGCTTCCATTTAGTGTGGAAATGACTCCTGTTTGATTATAGCACATATATTCTGCTTTGTGTGCTTTGACATAGAAGCCAATGCCTGCAGCAGGTCGTTCCAGACTATGTAGTAGGGTTTCGGCTTGAGCGGGTGCATTTGCCAGAATAGCTATATCATCGGCTTAGTCGGCGTCGGTAATTGTTTTGGCGGGTTACCTTCTGCTTTTTTTCTTTGTCAGCTTGAAACCGTTTTCTTTGATTTTATCGATTACGTGCTTAGAAATCGTAATTTGAAGCATATAATTACACATGAATTGTTAGCATTTGATAGGAATACTTGATGTTTAATTGAATTGTTAGTGATACATAACAATACTTAAAACTATTTAACTTTGTTGACTTATGTTTACAAATCATATATAAGTAAAGTTGTCTCCCTTAGTCGAGGGCGACCAGAAGGCTCCCTTTTCAATAGCTACTACACCGAGGTGTAGGGGGGCGCTACTCCTTCCCCTGGATTGCTCCACTTTAACCTTGATACGTACCTGTGCGCTGAGTGTTAAGCAAGGAGGTATCAAGTATCATTTTTTTTTTAAGTCTTTGGTATGACTCGATCTGGGATTGAACCCAAGTCTCCCGGACCATTGGCTACCCACTAAACCGGATTTGTCATTAAATAACCTATAATGGTCGATATGCCCTAAAACCAAACCAATCAGCCCCTCTGACTGCGTATTTAGCCAAATAGAATTGTTTGACCGCAAATAAATGACTTATACTAAATTGAATTGTTTGAAATAGAACTATTCAAACATTCAGCTGTGAGTAAACAAATAATTAATGATTAATTGAATTGTTAGTGATACATAGCAATACTTGAAACTATTTAATTTTGTTGACTTATGTTTACAAATTATATATATATATATATATATATATATGAATAAACTGGATTTGGCATTAAATAACCTATAATGGTTGATATGCCATAAAACCAAACCAATCAGTCCCTCTGACTGCCTATCTAACCCAAGTAAAGATTGAATTAAAATGTCACAGGTTACACGACCACTCCCTACGTGGATCACAGAGGGCTTACCTGGCCTCATAGTAAAGATCTTACCCCTCTGCAGCAGTTCAGATGATGTATTCTACAGACACAGCCAATAAGGTGACCATATGTCTGCGTATAAATTATTACTAATAGATAGGAATACATGAACCTATATTACTAGAAAATGCAACATAACATTTTAAATATACTTATGACGACAAATGTTTAAAAATTAATCAAATTTTAGCATTAAATAACCCCTGAGGAATTGCTATGCTGTTAAACAAATAAAAGAATCCAAACCAATTTTTTTATCAAGTTTTTCTTTTAAAACAAAAAAATAAGTAATTAAAGTAAGTTGGCGACCTTAGTCAATGGTGACCCTAAGCTACTACACCAAGGTGTTGGGTAGGGTGCTAGTCCATTCCTTGGATTGCTCCACTTTACCCTTAATCCTTGCCTTATAGTGCTGAGTATTAAGCAAGATGGTATCAAGTACCATTTTTTTGAGTCTTTGGTATGACGCGACCTGGGATTGAACCCCAGTCTCTCGGACCATAGGTGAACACTCTATTCATTAGGTCAATGGACTGGTTTACTTTTAAACCAAAAGTACCAGGATTTTATAATTTCTAATGGGACACCTGACAAAGTGATGACTTTCCACAGGGGTTATACCAACTACATTCATTTACTGTAGTCCCTTTGCTGAAAAGCATGAATCCACTTCTCCCTTAATAGATATTCGGAAAAAACTCATCAGTGGATTTAAGTGAAAGAGCTAACTATTCTGCAGACCACCTTGTCTGAACTACCTGGGCTTGAACCCTGAATGCTGGCATCAGTTGAAAACACACAAACCCTGTTTGACATCTGAACTGTGGATGTTGACATTTAAATTGAGTGCAATCAAATGATTTCTGCTAAATTGAATTGAGGTGCCCGTGGTGTAATGGTTATCGTCGTAGGAAATGGACACAAGTTAAAATCCTGGACAAAACTGATTACATTTCACATAGTACTAATACCCTTGGGAAAGGTATAAATCCAATTATTCTCCCTGCAGCTATGGGTAAATAGTAGGAGAGACTGGGTTCTTCAGCCTTGGTGAGGCAACTAGTCTAGGAGAAGGAAAACTCTGAATTCAAACCTGTTAAACTCCACTTTAAAATTGACCTTGTGTCATATCCTGTCCGAACGGAGGGGTTGGTAAATATGATTTATGCTAAATTGAATTGCTTGAATTAGAAGTGTTTGTTCATTTAACTGTGAGTAAACAAATGACAGTTATTTAATCGAAATGTTAGCGTAGAATAGAAATATTTGAAACCATTTAACTATGTGCAACCAAATGATTAATAGTAAATAGAATTCTTTGTATTGGATAGAAATAAGTGAAACCATTTAACAGTGTCATGAGATCAGCCTCATTTAAAAGTGTTATCAACAAAAATGTATTTAGAAATCAAATATTAAATGTATATGTATAAAGAGGATTTGGCATTAAATAACCTACAATGGTTGATATGCCATTAAACCCAACCAAACCAAATCATATATATCTAATATATATGTATAAAGAGGATTTGGCATTAAATAACCTACAATGGTTGATATGCCATAAAACCCAACCAAACCAAATCATATAAATTTGATATATATGTATAAAGAGAATTTGGCATTAAATAACCTACAATGGTTGATATGCCATAAAACCCAACCAAACCAAATCATATAAATTTGATATATATGTATAAAGAGGATTTGGCATTAAATAACCTACAATGGTTGATATGCCATAAAACCCAACCAAATCAAATCATATATATTTAATATATTTGTATAAAGAGGATTTGGTATTAAATAACCTACAATGGTTGATATGCCATAAAACCAAACCAAACCAAATCCTTTATATTTAATATATATGTATAAAGAGGAATTGGCATTAAATAACATACGAGGATAAAGTGTGTTCGTTCGTCATTATTTGTTGATTATGTTTCCGCATGTATATGTGTATTGTTATATATGTATCATGGTTGTAACTATGCAACAAAAACACTCATCAAAAACTTAATCTATCTTTCCTTTTTTTGCAGGTATGTATTGAAACTTTGACTTGCTTGACTCTCCTGACAGATGATTTTTTAGGGGAGAAAGAAATATCTTCCTTCTTCCATTTTTGAAAAAGGTAAATACAAAAACATTCAATTTTCAGGAGGTTTGAGTTGGTGGATATATATATATATATATATATATATATATATATATATATATATATTAGATGATATACGTATATACGAGGATCATTAAATAAGTTTCCAGACTTTTTTCGTATGGGTACTTTTATTGATAGTACTCACATGAAACTATGGTCCCCTTCGAAATAATCTCCTCCGATTGCAATGCACTTGTTGTACCGTTCCAAGTCGTCTTGTGTGCGCGTGTCAATGACCTTCGTCACAGCGTCTTTCATCTCCTCAATTGTCACATAACGACAGCCTCTGGGCTTAAGAAATAACCAAAAGACGCAGGGAGCAAGATCTGGACTTTAGGGAGGCTGAGAAACTGTCTTGATGCTCATCTTGGTCAAATAGTCTGTGACAAGGATGGAGTTGTGGACTGGTGCACTGTCCTGGTGGAAACGCCACTGACCCAATTTGAAGAGTGCTGGTCTCTTCCGACGGAATCTCCCTTAAAACCTCAATATAGTAACCCTAACCCTTTGGCCAATCAACTCTGGTGTATTGACTTCCTTACTCCTCCCACACCTCTCATCACCTCTTACAGACTCCCTGGCTTCTTTGAATCTCTGATGCCACTCAAAAACTGATGCTTGATTCATGCAAGACGGTCGAAAAGCAGTCTGAAGCATTCCATACGTTTCAGTGGCATTTTTTCCAAGTTTAAAATAGAATTTTATTGCATATCGTTCTTCTAAAGTGTCCTCACGTCTGAAATTCACCAGCTGTGACAATCAGGCTTTAGTAGGGTGTATTCCAATTGCTGCTGTAGCTGTTCATTTCAAGCTGAAATCATAGAAATTGGCCAGTCATCTCATAAGATGTATAGCAATAAGATACTGAATTGTCAAGAGTCTACGACAATTTTAAATGCTATGTACAATGGTTTATATGCCATAAGTAAAGTAAAGTTGGCAACCGTACTTGAGGGTGACCAGATGGTTCCCTTGGATGTGTAGGATTTGTCAGGTCGCGTTGGGCAAGGTCATTAATGCTATGTTAAATGTAATCAGCCATGTCCAGGATTTGAACTCATATTGCCCGGTCCATTTCCTACCACAATAACTATTACACTATACAATCCTCCAATGACAACAAGCGTATTGGATGATGAACACATCGTGAATACGTTTTTAAATCATAAAGACAAATTAGATAGAGTTTCTTCATAGAACATTGGGTTGCCATTACAAATAAATAAAATTACTTTTCAGGGTGGAACGATAAATTTGTCGCCCTAGAAAAGACGATATGATTCCATTTCCGTTAAACGAAAACCGATTTTCTTTTTTTGTTGCAGACCATCTACTCGTTGGCCAGTGGTTTATAAATCCCAAAAGCGATAGAAGGCTTCTATGTATTTTATTAAAAATTTACCTGTAATCGTTACTAGTTACTGTAAAACGAAATTCTTTAATCTTTTGAGTTCAAAAAAAGTTTCTTTGTGCTACACGCTTGAAAGTCAAAAATGTAACATTCCTGACATTCTAATGTTTGAATCAAAAACTGTAAAATTTATCTGAAGGTCACGAAACAAATTCGAAATGAGCATTCAAGGTCAAAAAATGAAAACAGCGAATTGTCTTTTCAATTCAGGCTTGAAGTGAAAAACTACGTTTTGCTCATTTGTAAAGATATATATATATATAAAACATGCTTCTCCATATAGATCATTGATTCTTCTGTAAATTTCACATGGTTTGCACTTGTCAGCCACCAAAAATTGGATGACAGAGCTCTGTTCTAGTCTTGAGCATTCTATTTGATTTGCCACCAGTTTGAATAGCCTCAAAACAAATATTTTTGTGAGATTAAAATGATTTTTGCTTTAAATAAACAATTCAGAGATTGCATTTATGGAAAAAAAAACTTATCTTTACATTTTTCGAAAAATTCCTCTTATTTATTGAATGGATCTCACTTATATTTATATATATATAGTGAGGTCCATTCAATATATATATATATATATATATATATATATATAAAGTAAGTAAAGTTGGAGACCTTGGTCGAGGGTGACTCGAAGGCTCCCTTTTCGATAGCTACTACACTGAGGTGAAGGGGAGAGTGCTCCTCCATTCCCTGGATTGCTCCACTTTACCCTTGATCTGTACCTTATAATGCTGAGTGTTAAGCAAGGCGGTATCACGTACCGTTTTTTGAGTCTTTGGTATGACTCAGCCTGGGATTGAACCCCGGTTTCTCGCACTATTGGCGAACACTCAACTCATTAGACCAATATATATATATATATATATATAATTATGATCTATCTAAAGTTAAGATTTAATTTGTTCTTGTTTTTCTGTGAACATGAGACAAAAATAATCCTATTAGATTTTGCCCAATATTCTTAAATCTCATTGAATATCCCAAATGTGGATCGGATTTCATGGAATGAGAAACCATGGATCATATCTCTAAATCTCAGGATTTTAGATCCCATTTAGCTTTTCCACTATATGTTTAGTTAGCGTCCATGTGGTGCATCCATACAGTAGTATGAACACAGCCTCAGTATGGAAAAAAGCACAATATACATATCAATGGTATTAATAAGCAAAAATACACGTGTCCCAACATTGCTCTGTTGGCTGGTGGTGGGGGGCTGCAGAATACATTGATTGCTTCTCAGCAGAGGGGTAAGACCTCCCAACGAGCGTCCTGTTTATGACATAAAACAATCTGATGGTGAGGCGGAGTATCCCTTCCTTTCCATCGCTCCCTGGTCAACTCTGGCCTGGAGTGGTAGCACCTGATAGGGTCCTATCTATGAGTCAAATAGAACTAAACTGTGTACTTATGCTAAACTGAATTGTTTGAAATAGAACTGTTTTGACATTTGATTGTGTGTAAAAAAAAACTATACTTGTTCTAAACTAAATTGTTTGAAAAAAAAACTGTTTGACTAAACTGAATAGCTTGAAATTGAAATGTTTTTGACAATTAAACTGTGTACAAATGCTAAATTGAATTGTTTGAAATAGAGCTGTTTATTTGTATAAAAATAGATTTGGTGTTAAATAGCGTACAAAGGTTGATATGCCATAAAACACAAACACACAAATGTTTCCCATCAGCTAAAAATATACCATGTATCGTGATTTTCTCAGGCCTAAATTTTAGCCCAATATTAGTGAGTAGAACCATCATCATCAACATCATGTCGTGCCGCCAGCACGGATATCCCTGACCCTCTCTCGCCACTTCTCCATATCATGCATCGCCTCTGGCAGGTCTTCAGGGCTACATCCCGTATTCTCACATAGCTGCTGTATGTATGTTCTAGCTGGTCGTCCTGCCTTTGCTTGGCCATATGCGGGGGTCCATAAGAGTACATCACTTATGAGCTCGTCCCTGCTTCTCTAGCAGTGTCCTGGTTCGTCTAACTTGGATAGTTTTCGTGATGGGAGGCAGGTGGCCGTATAGTTGGTTCCTTGTGGGGTGTTGCCGCCAGGACTTGTTCAACATTGCTCGCTATATTCTTGTGTAATTGCCGTCTAGCTTCTTCTCCAGCCGTTCAGTTAGCGTCCAAGTAGTGCATCCATAAAGCAGTATCGACACGACCGCTGCCTGGAAGAAACTGCGTTTCATTTTATCAGTCAGGTCTGATTTCCATATGAACGAAAGCCTATCGATACTTGAGATAAAACTTTGTGTGTGTGTGTAAACAGTTGGCATGGGCTAGGGCTAGGCTGACTGGTACGCCTACAATTCCCAACTGTAAAAGTCAATAAAAAGTCGGACGATACTCAAGTATTCAGAAGAGGCACGAAAATGGGGATTGGAAATTTACTTGAAAGGCAAAGTAAAATAGTCTCGTGACTTTACCGTTCCCTGTCAGGGTTCGAGACGAGTCTCTCCTGTTTAAAGAACAGAGGAAAAAAAAGGTTGAGAATGGGTGTCTGGAACTCTCAGGTGACACCTAACGGACGCGCCTATTCTATAAGGGAGATAATAACGTATTACCTCTCTACTGTTGTCTTTTGTCCGCAAAAAATAAATTCCATCATAAATTTCATCTAATTCACTCACCGGTTTTAATGACGTTGTGTTTGAACATCTCTGGTGTTGCCTGATGCCTGCGTAAGCTAAGCTCAGAAAATCTCTCCAATTTATAGTCTGTCAAAATACTCCAAAATAATGAACATTCTAATATCCACAAATCGGAAATCCCCTCTCTTTGCTCGGAAGGCCAGAAACAGCGTCTTACGCTTTCCATACAAACTGCTATGCTAATAAAAATTTTACTGTAGACCGTTGGCGCCAATACGAATTTCCAATCAGCAGTTTTCTATATCCCAGGGCTGAAGCCTCTTAGAAAACTAATGCCATTGCAAGGACGAACTCAATAAAAAGAAGAAAAGAAAAGGAAAAGAACGGTCTTGTTCGGCTGCCACTACCCAGCTTCTCCTGTAGCAGAGATCAGTCAAGCAAGAATCCAATAAATTTACGGTTAATCTTCTTCTTCTTCTTCTTCTTCTTCTTCTTCTTCTTCTTCTTCTTCTTCTTCTTCTTCTTCTTCTTTTATTTATTTTTTGTTCGTAATCGACTCTCTGTTAGCGATGCAGAGGAAAGAGACGGTTCAGTTTGAAGGCGCTTCCATAGAAGCAAATTGTCGATTCTGACTGAGATTTATCACATAATTTACGGACCTTTACATTTGACTGAGTTCGTTGGAGTCTTTCCGACGAGCCTCTTCAGTTCAGAAGTCTAAATAACTCGAAACAAAACAATCAGCTACATTTTTAGTCGCCAGTTGAAGCAGATTATTAAGGAGTGGAGAAAAAGCAGTATCACACATCCCCGTGTATAGGTCGATCATCGACTTATGATCCTGAAGTCAGTCATTTATAGAATTAATCATTGAAGTCAATGATTGTTTCAAGTTCTTCGATTATTCAAAAAATATATTTTGATTATTCAGTAGTCAAACACTGTTGATGAGGTATAGAATAGACTTACAAGAAAAACGGGTGTCCTGGGTATGACACTAACCAGTATCTGAGGGTGAGGCTCCAGTTTTGGAGAGTGAGGAATCCTCTGTATTGGATATGTTACACTCCAGTTTGTAGTGAGTGAGTGTCAGTGAGTTCTCGTCCGTATTTTACGGGTATTACTTTCACGTTCAGTTCCACCACAAATACAACACAAATTTTACAAGCACATAAACAAATGGAATATGGCAACAACGAACATTAAGAAACAAACAATTTAATAATCGTAACAAACAGGATAAAAATAATTAGAAATACAAGGTTCATGTTATGTACGAGCGGCCTTTGTAGAAAATACAGTTGAGACCAGTTGAATAAAAATAGGATTGTTCGCCCGTGTGTATGTTTACATGTTAATAAAGTCTATTAAATTAATTGGTCCATAGTTGGCCGAAGTAAAGAAGATAAAAATTTGACTATACTTACATACATGGGTATGTGTGTGTGTGTGTGTGTGTGTGTGTGTGTGTAGGTGATGGACCGTAAGTATGGGTCTTTGTCTTCTTAAGTCCGCACGTGCGTCTTCTTATGATCTTTGGCGACAACGTATCGCATTGGTAAAAGAAATTTCCATGCCTTTTCCCTTTGAGGCTCTCTGCTATCCGTTCATGACCTCTCGTACGGGAAAGTCTTTTTGGTAGTCGAAGGAATGAATGACCTGGTAGATTAAATTCTTCGTTATTTATACTTTTTGGGGTTACTTAAGTAGATCAAAAAATAGTTTTATTGCGGGTCCTAAAATTCAAGCGCGCATACATTTCTTGACCAATCAGATTTGTATATTTACTTATTTGTTTTAGAGCCTAAAAATTTTCTGTTAGTTTCTGCTCCGGATTTTCTAGAATATTCTTATTCTATGCTTTTAGCTGATTGGTTGAAAAATATAAAAATGTAACTTTAATGTTAATGCGACTTTGATCCGAAATTTCTAGAATGTTCTTATTCTGGGTTTTTGGAGTTGGTTATTTTAAGGCTAAAAAGATGTGTATTCTATACCTCCTTCATTGCTATTACTCCCAGGACCACTCTGACCCGAAGTGGCAGTACCTGTTAAAGTCCTATCCACTGGTCAAGTAGATATCTTTAAAAAATATTCTGTAGGACTGTACAAAAAGAAAAAAAGAACTTAAGAGACAATTACATAAAAATGTTAATTCAACCGCACAATGAACACGATTCTCTAACCTCAGAGCATAAATTGGTTGGTTGGTCTCTTTGTTTAATGGGATATCAACTTTTTTTTCTAATCATTCAGCAACGAGAAGCCATTAACTGCGAAGTAAATTTTAAACGGTTATGAAACACAATTACTATTGTTTACATACATCCGTTCAATGGCTACCGAGACCTCAACTCATATATGAAGAGGCTTGCAATATACGCTAATGGCAACACGATTACTTCTTCGCCAGAGAACTCAACCGTACGGGGGTAGGGAAGTATATATATATATATATATGATAAATAAATATATATTAGATATACATATGTACATGTATATGTAATATATATTTATCATTATTATATAATAGCTCTATCCTCGATATTGAGTACTCTCCATATCATATTGTACTTGATTCGACATATATCCACAAAGGATTTAGAGACAACCAACACTCTAATTATATATATTTATATATATATATATATATATATATATATATATATTTACCAACCCCTCCGCTCGGGCAGGATATGACAAAAGGTCAATTTTTAAGCGGATTTTAATAGGTTTGAATTCAGAGTTTTCCTTCTCCTAGACTAGTTGCCTCACCAAGGTTGAAGAACCCAATCTGCCCTACTATTTACCCATAGCTGGAGGGAGAATAATCGGATTCATACCTTTCCCATGGGTATTAGTGCTATGTGAAATGCAATCAGTCTCGTCCATTCCCTACGACGATAACCATTACATCACGGGCACTTCCTTTGGGGAAATATATATATATATATATATATATATATATTCCTCCCCCACTAAAAAAAAAAAGCCATCGATTACATTAGAATAATAAATTTATCTCCATCCTGTTAAAAGCATTGATATAAATCAATGTTCTAAAAAAATTAACAGGACTTCATCAAATACAAATATAAAACGGAAATAAAATTGATTTTACGCATTTACTACCAGACAAAAAAATTTCTCCCATGTATTAAAGCAAGCCAAAACCTTCAAGTAACAATAAGTATCAAAATAAATATGGCATATAAAACTACATCCGGTATCATCCTACTTCAAATGAAACAGGCAATAACAGTTTCAGTAACAAATGTCAAAAATTCAAAGATCTATAGCAAAAATATTCAGACTATCTAATTTTAGTTCATCATTTTATATCTTTTTATCATCTTTTTTAAATTTAGATTTGGATTGTCTGAATAATTTCATTATAAATGTTTGAATTTTTGACTTGTGATACTGAAACTGTTATTGTTGTCTCTGTTAGATTTGAAGTAGGGTGATACCGGATGTAGTTTTATTTGTCATAATTCTTGCTACTTATTGTTACTTGAAGGTTTAAGACTAGCTTCAATACATAGGAGAAATAGGGTTTGTTCCTTTTTGTCTTGTAAATGTGTAAAAAAAAATTTTTTCCATTTCGTATTTGATCTGATGAAGTCCTGTTAAATTTTTAAGAGCATTGATTTATATCAATGCTTTTAACAGGATAGAAATAGATTTATTAATCTTATGTGACCGATTGTTGTTTTGTTTTTTTCTTTTGGAGGGGGATTATTTGGAAAAAAATTACTTACTCTGTGGATTTTATTTACAATAAGCTCTTTGACAGGAATACTTAAATTAAATATTCATATTTTGAATATTTTATTTGTCCTGATTGGAATTATTCCCTATTCTGGATTTGCTTGATTGATATATATATATATATATATATATATATATATATATATATATCAGTGGCGACTCTAGCTTATTTTTGCTACTCGTGCCCCCCCCTCTGTCAACTTCAGTTCCCAACCCGTGGTCCGTGGACCCAAAGTAAGTCATCATAGTTGCTATTGCGTGATTATCCATTGTATGGCACAGATTGACAAACGTACCTTGCATTGTGTTTTTTTGTAAACAATCAAGATACTATATAATTTGTAGTCTTGTTAATACAGTAGATAAGATAATTTTTTTTCCTTTCAAAAGTATAGAAGAAAAGAGATGTTCATTACTATGACGAGAAAAATATGTTTATTAGAATAAAGAAACTGATGACAATATACACAGACACAGCGAGTAGTTTCAATTTCGCTTAAAATAAAGATTATTTGTTGAAAATGTATTCAAATAAACAAATTTTAGTTACAGAATGTAATATATGCAACATTCATTAAAGAAATAGACATCTGTTAGTGAAAAAACGAATTAAAACACGCCGTTTAACCAACATTTACCATAGCGATGATGATGACGTCGGCGACGGCTCTAATCTGCTATCCCCTCTCTCTCTCCCTCTTCCCAATACATCTATCAGCAGTCACAACGTGCTAAGATTTTTGAGCACGGTGTTAGGGTTGCTCTTACTATTGGGTACAGCCAAAAGCGGATTTCTCTAACATTACTGTTATTATAAGGGTCTAGTGCTCGGCACGGATTTGTGTGTGTTCAACATTATAGCCGATTTTATGGGATGTTCAATGAATCTGACAGTGGCCGGACAAAGACCATCCGTTCAAAACAGCATCGTTGTATTATTCCCAGACATATTTATGAACTTTTGGCAACTTAGTTATCGAAACTTGAATAGATACGTAATTTAATTGAGATCAGACTAAGTATGTTTGCTTGAAATTAATGGGTGATTTTTAATCCATTTTGAATAACATTGACCGAGTTATTGGTCGTGCCGGGCACGAGTAGCACTAGTCCCGTCTCTGCCCCTGATATATATATATATATAAATAATCTTTTTCATATATAGGTGCCCGTGGTGTAATGGTTATCATTGTAGGAAATGGACACGGCGACACGAGTTCAAATCCTTGATGAGACTGATTGCATTTCACATAGCACTAATACCCTTGGGAAAGGTATGAATCCAATTATTCTCCCTCCAGCTATGAGTAAATTGTAGGGCAGACTAGGTTCTTCAGCCTTGGTGGGACAACTAGTCTAGAAGAAGGAAAACTCTGAATTCAAACCTGTTAAACTCCGCTTAAAAATTGACCTTGTGTCATATCCTGCCCGAGCGGAGGGGTTGGTAAATAAATATATATATAGAGAGAGAGGGGATTTGGTATTAAATAACCTACAAGGTTGATATGCCATAAAATTAAACCAATCAACCATCTTCCAACATTCTCCACTACAATAAATCCCCCACAGAAATGACAACCTCGACGTTTCCTAATATTATCAATTTTTACCTTTATCGGCCCGGGAGACCAGAGTTCAATCCCAGGTGGAATCATGCCAAAGACTCAAAAAATGGTACTTGATACTTCCTTGCTTAACACTCAGCATTATAAGGTACGTATCAAGGGTAAATTTAAACGATCCCTGGAAAGGAGTAGTGCTCTCCCTTACACCTCGGTGTTGTAGTTATTGAAAAAGGAGCCTTCAGGTCGCCCTCGACTATGGTCGCCAACTTTACTTTTTACAACTGACAACTACAAGGTCTTATAAACGTTTCATTTTCTCCAGAGAAATGATAACCTTGACGTTTCCTAGTTTTATCACTTTCCGCAAATGGCAATTACAAGTTATCCCAAACATGATTCCTTTTCTCAAGAGAAAGGATAAACTTTCCTAGTTGTATCATTATCTATAAGGATATTGTAATTATCCATATAACAATACTTTTACGAATGTTTATACGACGTTAGAATATGGAGAAGGCAAGTTTAGTGTTTCGGGAAATTTCTCTAAGACTATATATTATAAGGTAACACAAATGAATAATGAAACTTCTTTTTTTTTAACAACACAACAAAGAAAGGTTTATTATAGTAGCAGGCGTAAAGGAGTGAGAGTGAGAAAGTGTCCCTTTTGTGTCGCTGGTCAGTATGCTGGTCCTTTGTTTGTAGGAAGCGTGTTTGAAGCTAACAGCAGCGGGTGTCGCTGGTCAGTATGTTGGTCCTTGGTTTGTAGGAAGCGAGTGCGAAGCTAGCAGCGAGCGAAGGCTTCCAAGTGGAATTAGTGGCAAGTCATGTGAGAGGGATGTGTTTCTGCTGCTGGCTCAGGGCTCTCTGATTTTGTCCATTCTACCAAAAGGGACTAGAAAAATAGTTCTTGAGAGGAAGAAGAAATTAATGCGCTCTGTCAGTTGATTGGTCAGTGAGTGACCGACTCTCTTAGCGGGGGTATTGATTCGCGAAAGGAAATAGATCTGTGGCTGCTACACAAGTTTATTCTACAAATTACTAAGGCAATTACAGTTTTCATCTCTTCAAAACCGGAAGCCATAAAAGAAACTTTCCTCTTGTCCCTCTCCGAACTATGTAAGTTTATGGGGGCGTGTCAGCAGTTACTTAGTATCATTAGTAAAGTATTTACATTACACATTTAACAGCCGTAGTCTATCAGTAACGCTTGCGTTAGTTTTTAGTCTAGGCTTTTATCTCATCTTAAATTTGTATCATATAAACTAGATGTCAAAACTTTAGGCTAAAAATTTCAAAATTTGGAACACTCTAGTACTGGACTAAGGTGTGTACTTTAGGAGCCACAGCCAGCTAAATGGCCACAATATATCAAGTCTTTACCTTTGGGGTAAACAGTTGGTTCCCTAATGATGAACTAGCCCTTAAGATTTATTTATTTTTAATAACTAAATCGACTGGAAAGAATTCTGCCAAATGTTATATCTTTTTATTTGAGAGACTGTAAGACCGTCAAAAAACAACAACATTTTATAGGCAATGACGATGTAGAAATGGGTATTCCCCGGCAGGAATTCACATCGCACGGGTATGAATTTAGATGGATTTTTCACCAGGTTATTCTATAGCGGGGAGGGGAATGCACAAATTTAGACTCATACCTGGCAGTCACAAAAATACTTGGTCGCTTCGGTATTTACCCTCAGGGGCCCATCAGGCATCAAGCGATTAACAGGTACTGCTAGGGACGAGGGAAAAAAGCCCTCTGGGACCAGACAATCAACTTTCATTCATCCGACGTGAACGCCAAGTGACTCTTGGGTGTGCCAAGCAAGTATAGGTCTCCGGAGTATATTTACCATAACATAGTAGCCCAGATTAAATAATTTGTTGACATTGCGAGTTTATTGTTGTCTATGAAATATCACGTCATCTTTTGGCGAGGATGTAAAGTAAACTTACAAAATAAGTTAGCGCAGTCGGCTGGGGCTGAAGAATTCGCCGGCTGCATGTCTGCAGAGGGGTTAGACCCCACTCCCAACAAGGGTCCTGAATATGACACAAAACCATCTGATGGCAAGGATAAAGTCCTGAAGCTTTGAGGAATGTGGAGTACTCCTTTATTGCTATCACTCCCATGTCCACGCTGATCTGGAGTGGTAATACCTGATGGGGTTCTATCTATGGGTTAAATAGAACTAAACTTTGTGCAAACAAATTACTGATGTTAAATTGTGACTTTTATGTATCAAAACTTGAAACTGTTTATTAAAAAAAAAAAGCTTAGGCTCATTTTAGAATGTTCTCTGCAGAATGTTTACAAATCCTATATATATATATATATATCATCATCATCATGTCGCGCTGGTAGCACGGATATCCCTGACCCTCTCTCACCACTCCTCCCTATCGTTCATCGCCCTTGGCAGGTCTTCAGGACAACATCCCGTATCCTCACATAGCTGCTGAATGTATGTTCGTGCTGGTCGTCCTGCTTTTGCACGGCCATGTGTGGGGGTCCATAAGAGTACATCTCTTATGAGTTCGTCCCTGCTTCTCCAGCAGTGTCCTGCATGTCTGGTTCGTCTAACTTGAATAGTTTTCGTGATAGGAGTTGGTGTCTTGTGGGGTGTTGCCACCAGGACTTGTTCAAGATTGCATGCAGCATTCTTATGTAATTGCCGTCTAGCTTCTTCTCCAGCCGTTTTGTTAGCGTCCATGTAGTGCACCTATATAGCAGTATCGATGTGACCGCTGCCTGGAAGAAACTGCGTTTCATTTTATCGGTTAGGTCTGATTTCCATATAATCGATAGCCTATTGATAGCTGTCCATGCTTTCGTTAACCTCGTTTCGATGTCCTTTTCGGTTGATTCGACGCTGCTTCCTAGGTACGTGAATTTGTCTACTAGTTGAAGAGGGGTTCCTTCTAGAGTGGAGATGTCCCCCGTTTGATTATAGCACATATATTCTGTTTTGTGTGCATTAACGTAGAGGCCTATACCTGCGGCTGCTCATTCCAAACTATGCAGTAGTGTTTCGGCTTGGTCGGGTGTATTTGCTAGTATCGCTATGTCATCGGCGTAGTCGGCGTCGGTAATTGTTGTTGCGGGGTACCTTCTGCTTCTTTTCTTCGTCAGCTCGAAGCCATTCTCTCTGATTTTGTCAATCGATGTTCTAAGTACGTAGTCTAGACAAATGATAAAGAGGTACGGAGCCAGCGTGTCCCCTTGTAGTACTCCTGCTACAATGTCGAAGTATTCTGTGTCTCCATCTGGTGATCGTCACTTTGTGGGTATGTGTCGAACCAAGTGCAATATAATATGGAGGGTGCTCAATATCTAGTTTAGAGCTATTATATAATAATAATAAAGAAATATATATTAGATATATATATTTAAATCATGGAATTTAGACGGTGACCCCTGGGTTTCATGGAGTTTTTTGCAAAACAACAATCATCTGGCAGTTAACAAAATGAAATTTCATTGTTAACTGCCTGATGATTGTTGTTTTGCAAAAAACTACATGAAACCCAGGGGTCGCAGTCTAAATTCCATGAATTAAATATATATATATATATATATATATATATATATATATATATTATTATATAACTGGCTCATAGTTGGGTTCAGTCCCAGGTCGTATCATACCAAAGACTTTAAAAATGGTACTTGATACCTCCTTGCTTATCACTCAGCAATATAAGGTATGTATCAAGGGTAAAGTGTAGCAATCCAGGGAACGGAGTAGTGCTCTCCCCTACACCTCGGTGTAGTAACTATTTAAATGGGAACCTTCTGGTCGCCCTCAACAACGGTAGCCAACAATAATTATATTCACATATATATATATATATATATGTGTGTGTGTGTGTGTGTGTGTATAAAGAGGATTTATCATTAAATAACCTACAATGGTTGATATACCATAAAACCAAAATAAGTGTTCAATATAATATTTATTTCATCTCTTTCATATTTTGTCCAGTCGGCTGGGGCTATGTAATACACCGGCTGCTTCTCTACAGAGGGGTAAGCCCCCCCACCCCCACCGAGTATCCTGATATATGATACTAAACAATGTGATGGTAAGGTTCCAGTAATGCTGGAGCTTTGGGGAGTGCAGAGTGCCCCTTCATTGCCATCGCTCTCAGGTGCACTCTGGCCTTGAGTGGTAGCACCTGATATGGGTCAATAAAACTAAACTGTACTTAAGCTAAACTGAATTGCTTGAAATACAACAGTTTTGACATTTAACTCTGTGTAAACAAAAAATATACTAAACTGAATTGTTTGAAATAAAACTGTTTGACTAAACTGAATAGCTTGAAATAGAAATATTTTTGACAATTAAACTCTGTATTTATGCTAAACTGAATTGTTTGAAATAGAACTGTTTATTTGTATAAGAATGGATTTAGCATTAAATAACCAACAAAGGTTGATATGCCATAAAACACAAACTGTTAGTATTTATCTACCTTAGACTGGTCATATTATAGAAAATCAATACAGCGGACTCGCCTGTAGAAGTCAAAAGTAACGTGGTTGCCTCCATGAAAAACTAGCCAACAAAGTTCACCTCTTTTATGGGAGAGTGCCTGTGCAGCATGTGGATTGGTCCAGTTACTAGGATGGACCTACCCAACACATTTACATGAGTGGGGTCTATTCACCTACATATTCTTGGCAAATTGGCAGTCCACTTACCGGCTGGTTGCGAGCTGACCAATATTCTAGACATATCTATCTATCTATCTATCTATCTATCTATCTATCTATCTATCTATCTCAGTCTGCTCGTTATCTATCTGTCTTCTTTTTCTGTCTTTCCTTTCCTTCTTAAAAAGCAGATAATAAGTTTCTGATGTCTAGCATTATTGTATCCCTTCTTTATCTTCCTTTTATTTATTTATTTACTTTCTTTTTCTCTCTAATTCGCGACAACTTCTTTTTCTCCCTCATAATCAAAATGGAATAATCTATTTTTTTTTATACGGAATTAATGAGAGAGTGCAACATCTGGGCACACACGTCATGCTTTCTATCAATATTTGATATGATTTATTTATAAAACGATTAAAGCTCAACTGGGAAAAAGTGGAACATTGATTGGAAATGTTTAAACTTGCCTTAGGTAAACGTAAGCTTGTCGCTCTGAAAATAATGTTTTCTATTCAACTACGTTGCTTCACAGCATCAGACAAAGATGTATAGGGGTTACAAAAAATTGTTGTTGTGTTATTTGTTTTTTAAGGGTTTTGGGTAGGGGCATCTGACTCTATTGTTTTTTCCTAACCCCATCTTAATTCGTTGGCTTCTTCTGTGTCCGTGGAAGGCTGCAAAAGAATTCCTGAAGGAAGGAAGAAAAAAGACCAAGATATCATTTAAATTTTTTATATTTTTTATATTGTGCATAATTGGCAGTGTCGGCTCGTCAGCAGAAGACATAATGTCATGCTACTAAACCGAATAAGCCATGTATTCGCTGCTAGCATTCTTCAGGTGCTACGGTGGAGGCTGAAGTGAGATCGAATTTCTCCTTTTCATAGGGGCGGTTTCTTTTCCGGGCATACGTCGCCAATCTTCCTCTCCGGGGGCTTCTGCTTATTTTTTCGCTTCTTGAACTTATTTTCATTTTTCTAATCACTACAGGTGCTAGTGGCATGGCAGCAGAGGTTGAACCATATTATCAACAACTTATGTTTTTTTTTTTTAATTGTATTCTGATTGCATCTGAGTAGCATTCTGGTTAAATCGCAGGAGTATATCATTGAATTCCCCCACTAACATTCATCGACTCTTGTTGAACGTTTACGGAGACCAAACGGCGGTTATGAGCATAGTTAAGCGGTGAGTGGTGTGTTTCAGCTGTGGCTACAGTGATAATCTATGTTCAACAGACCTGTCAACTGACGAAATGAAGTGTGACTGAATTGGGTCGTTGAAAGGAGGATTACGAAGACAACGTCTTTGTCCAAACAACGATGCAGTCATCACTAGAGTGAAAAAGTGGGTCATATTCACCTTTTTTTAACAACTTTGCATGGCGGTTCTTGTTTCATCACTGCCAGCCATATAAGGGTGGGAAGTGTTTGTGTTGCTGAAAACTCTCTCTCTCTCTCTAACCGTGTTATTGTGCACCTTCGATCTGCTGTAGTTTCCAAGGAAATAAGAGGCATTACTTTCAGAGCAACTTGCTTACATGAGCGGTATACAGCCTTCTGTTTATTATGGATGAAAATGCATATGCAATGTTTGTGATTAGGTGGGGAAATAGTATTTGTGGCTGAAAACTTGTCCTATGATGTTATTGTGCTCTGTTTCTTTAGTGGTTTTAAATAGGAGGCTTTATTTTTCGAAGTACCTCCATAATTTGTTCTCAATTAACTGGCGCACCCTCATTTAGATCAGCTTTTGTTGAAATCTGCCTGTTTGAGTCAATTCAAATGTTTTTTTTTTGAGTTTCCGGTTTTTAGGCTGATTGTACACTTTTTTTATTCTTATTTTTTTTTTGTTTTCGTTTTTTTTTAAATCTGCGTTTTCTGTCGGGGCAGTAAGGTAATTCAGTTCACTAACTATTTTAATTCTATGGTATTGATTTGTTATGTCTCTAGTCGTATTTAACAGGGTGTTTTGTTTTGTTTTATCTCTGGCTTTCGTCAAATGTCTGCCTATCCAATATGGCGGTTGGGAGTCGTTTGCAAAAAAAGGAAAAAAAAAAAGATACTGCAATGCTAATTAAAAGAAAAAAGGCCAAAGGCGTCAACTTCTTGAGACTGTAAATTAATGTTTCTCGCTTTTTTACTATTGGTAACCTCAGATTATGTTTTTTAGCAATGTTTATCAAGGTTCTTTGTCCTCTTCTTTTTTTAATCAAATTTTATTGAATTAAAAGATAAAAGAGAAGTGAACGCTGACACTGTCAATTTCCGGTTCTATAGAAGAGACGATGCCGCTTGTCACAGTTGACAAGAGATTTGTATTGACACTATAACAAGCTTATCAATTAGTAATTGATTTATTTTAAGGACATGCCATTCTGTCTCGGATTATTTTATGGCTTGAGGTTTGAGAATCGTATTCATTGCATATTTATATTCATATTTTTATATAGTTGTTTTGCACACGGACCAATCGAATGCAAATAATTTTAAACAGATCTATTTGATTACTTGATGGGACCCTAGCAAGAACTATCACTCCCGGTTACATTTATAGGACTTTACACGCCAATAATTTAATTTGGGCGGTATGCCACTTGTTCCCACCACAAAGATGGCGGACGCACACATATTCAGTCTCGGGAAACCATTGGCCAGGAGAACCACGTAACCTGCGTAAAACTCCGTCCGCGCGTAAATTTCGTCCTGCGTTTGGAGCCACCTCCAAGACACGTATTTTCTATAAATACGTCGTCTTCAAACACTCTTCCTCTTTTTACACAATTTTTTCGCAGCGTCAACACACTCCCTCCAGTGTGACTCAACAGACGTCAAATAGCAACAACATGGATGGGCCTCGCAGACAGACATTGACTATGAGACTTTTTCCAGTCTCAGAGAAACTGCCTGTTTCCAATCATAAAAAGAAAGACATTTTAAATATGTAATACTTATGTACAAACGATTATTTTATTAATAGAATTAGCGATATTTTTTATGTATCAATGTAAGTTTTATCATAATATATAAAATTGTTTTGTTCGTCGCCTTGTTTTAAATATTCCTTTTGTCCGCGCCGTTTCGTATCTTTTACTCATTGGCTTCCTTTATTTGTCTCCATGTGCCTATTCTACCTTTTTCTAAACACTAAATATCAGACTTCAACATAAAATTGTGGGGAACTTAAATACTAAATACAGGTCACCACTCCTACACATTGTACGGGTTATCTTAATTTACATAGTGTACCATATTCACAATTAACGCTATGTGCGAAATGGACATATAATGTTCATAACGATAATTCATTCAAAGAACATAGGAATCTCAAAATTCGAAAACACGTAACGACTTCTTGTTCAAGTACGAAACCTTTTTATTAACTTTGAGTTAAAGGTCTCGACGTAAGGAGGAGAGACACAATCTTCTATGCAGTCTTATTCCTTTAGCCCCCATCATGTGCGGCCCCCATAGGGCACACGTTCGCCTCGCGACTGCGAGCTCCAAAAGTCGATCCTTCTCGTTTGGCGTCTAGTACCTGACTCTCTGACTTTCTTCAGATTATCACACAAACCTCCGCGCGCTTCCCTGTCACCCCGTTTCGTCTCGGACTATTATGACTTCTGCGTGACACCTCCATCCACCCGCGTACGCCCGCGTTAACACCTGCCTCAATGTTGCACCTAACTAACCCATGTGCTGAGCCGAAAGGTTCTCAGCCAAACCAAACCCAAAGGCATGAACCGAAATCCCTCGGTTATTTTATAACAATAGGACTCATGTGACTGTAAATAACTCTACTAATAATAATGTTGTGTTCTTTTTTGTTTTAGGTTTGGTTTGGTTTCTTTGTTTTAATGGCATATCAACCTTTGTAGGTTATTTAATGCCAAAGCCATTCTCCTAGAATAACAGTAGTGGTACTATTTAACCCATAGCTGGGAGGATAAGGGGGTTCATACCTTCCCCAAGTGTATTTGTCCGAAAGTGAACGTTATAGCGCGACTGGAGTACGAACTCGCCTACCACGATTCCGCAGTCCATCGCTTTAACCATTACACCACGAGGACACCCCCTTTTTTGTTTTAGATTTTAAAATAGTATACTATAACAACTATTAATCCTCGATCACAATGTCTTGGATAAGAGAGGAAAATATTTTGCGTCTCCACTTATTTGGAAAATAAAATCATTTAAAGCTGTCTCAAAATTGATGCAATGATTTATTACTAAAACAAGAAACTCAAAAAAAAAAAAAAAAAAAAGATTGCATGTCCGGGAAGCTGATATAATAACAATTTTAAAAAAATAATTTGATATCTCTAGCTCAACTGATGCATTTTTTACAGGACGAGTTCCAAATAACTGCCATTGTGCTTGTCTCAGTAATAAATCATTATCATATTAATGGGTTGCATCTATTTTGAGATATCGTGTACATTGGGAAAATGCCAAGGAAGAGGTACTTAGTACTCCCCATTTTTTTCTTTTTTGGCGTACAGTTATGATATCAAATATTCTAATACAAATGAACCCAGTCAGCTGGAGCTGTAGAAGACACTGACTACATCGCTGCAGAGAAGTATGACTCTCTCAACGAATGTCCTGATTTGACATCAAACAATCTGATTTAATTCTACGTTAAATGAGCCGAAAAGGGTTAATATGTCGTAAAACAACCAACCAACTTATCTAATACTCATAATTTTTTAATTCGACTGATAGACTGAACCCTAACACATACCACCAGTTCGGGTCAGAGTGGAGCTGGGAGTAATGGCTATGGAGGGGTACTCCACTCTCCCCCTGATCTTCAGAATTGGAGCCTCATTTTGCAGTGTATTATCATACTTGGTCAACACTATTTGGGGGGGGGGGCTTACCCCTTCCAGGGGAGACAGCTAAGATATTCTGAGCCTCACCGACCGAATGACCACAAATAAGTTCCACCAAAACAATTTTTTTATAAGTAAGCTTTTTTTCTTCATAATTAACTCTACCAGAATTTTGTTATTTCTAGAATAATATTGTACAGTCAATACATATATGATTAGGTTTTATTTATGAACTCCTCAGAATTGTTGCCTAGTCGGCTGGGGCTGTAGAATACCCCGACTGCACTTCTGCAGAGGGGTAAAAAAAACCAAACGAGTGTCCCGATAGGACACTAAACAATCTGATGGCGAGGTTCCAGTGATGCTGGGGCTTTGGGGAATGCTGAGCACCCATTCTTTGCCATAGCTCCCGGGTCCACTCTGCCCCGGAGTAGTGACGCCTAATGAAGCTCTATGTATGGGTTAAATAGAACTAACTGCATACTTATGCTAAACAAAATTGTTTGAATTAGAACTGTTGACTAAACTGAATAGCTCTAAATAGAAATGTTTTTCACAATTAATCTGTGTACTTACGCTAAGCTGATTTGTTTGAAAAATAACTGTTTTTGACATTGAAACTGTACTTACACTAAACTGAAGTGTTATATATAGAACTGTTTTGACATTCAACTGCGTGTAAACAAAATCTGTACTTATACTAAACTGAATTAGAACTGTTTAAGTAAACTGAATAGCTTGAAATAGGAATGATTTGACAATTAAACTGTGTACTTATGCTAAACTGAATTGTTTGAAATAGAACTGATTATTTGCATAAAAATGGATTTGGCGTTAAACAACCCACAAAGGTTGATATGGCATAAAACTCAACCAACCAACCAATCCTCAGAATTGAAACTATATAACCAAGAAAATTCTTTATAATATAGAACTGTAATTATTTAGGAACGATACTGCATACATTATAGTAATTTACAAAGCTCTTTGCTTTGATGTGGCACAGGGCCGAATGAATGGGGCGCCCAATGAGACTTGAACTCACTCGTGTAGGTTTGCTAGTCTAACTTGCTAACCGTTACACCACCAGAGGTGCCCCTGCATACATTATATTATGCTACGAACTGTCGTGATGTTATTTAACCCATAGCTGATATTATATTATCTATGCCTATTTTTGTTACCAGGGTAGAATAGAAGAGTCCATATGGTGTAGTAGCAAACGTATAGGACTGCGACATTGTAGTCTGCGAGTTCGAACTTTAGTAGGTTCCCATTCGGACTAATACTCTTAGGAAAAGTATCAACTCTCTTGTTGTTGCATTCTCATATATGGTCATGCAAGATACATAATGACGCAATGAATAACAGATGCAATGATAATGGCGCACACAGGAAGACTTCTTTAACAAAATATATACCTCTCACTTTATTGCAAGGGTTCGAAAAGGGTTACTCAAGGTTTGCGTGTGAGAGGGAGCTGGAGACCGAACAGAAATGAAATATTTTGACCCTTACTCTTATGGCCGTCAACGTTGTGTCTTTCTTGTTCTCCTGATGCTCAACCGGAGGCCTTGGGGTCCACTCTGCTGGGTGCTGGCTTTCTTTACTGCATCTTATCAGCAACTTCTCTGGTCCCCAAACTCCATCGGGGTTCCCGAGGGACCCCTCGGCCGGGTGTGGCTTTCCCTACCACATCTCGTTTATAACTCTGTCTCCAACTGTACTGCAACTGTGCGTCGAACTCAACTGTCTTGACTTCTGTCTTGACTGAGTTATATAATAGTTCAACACCCACTCGATCTTTGAAATCGCATGTTTAATCGTCATCAAGCGGAAATAACTGTCATGCAGTTCAGAGGTCACTCTCTTCCGGTGCGTCAGTCTATGAGAGTATCATGGGATTTTTTAGCTTCTCCCATTTTGTTAGCCAATTTCCGCCCACGCGATGTCCTCTCCTAACTGCCATTGGAATGTGTCGCTTCCCTCCGGTGCATCACCTTGAATGGCATTTTGGGCCGGGTCAAAGGTCAAAATATAACATTGTCTCCTTAGCTATGGGTTAAATAGTAGTACAACTGTTCTTCTACAAGGATGGATTTGGCTTTAAATAACCCACGAATGTTGATATGCTATTAAACAAAGAAACCAAACCAAATTACACCAAAGGGAGAAATGAAAGATCGGGAAACGCATTCAAACTGCCTCAGCCAAAAATGATACAGACTCCTCAACATCGATGTTGGTTGGTTGGGTTTTATGGCATATCAACCTTTGTTGGTTATTTAACGCCAAATCCAATTTTAAACAAATAATCAGTTCTATTTCAAACAATTCAGTTTAGCATGAGTATACAGTTTAATTGTCAAAAACATTTCTATTTCAAGCTATTCAGTTTATTCAAATAGATCTAGTTCAGCTAATTCAGTTTAGTATAAGTACAGATTTTGTTTACACACAGTTAAATGTCAAAAAAGTTCTATGATAAACAATTCACTGTACCTCACCATCAGATTGTTTAGTGTCATATCTAGGCCACTCGTTAGGGGGTAGTCTTACTCCTTTGCAGAGACGTAGTCTGTGTATTCTACTGCCCCAGACAACAGGGTAAAGACTCTTGAGTAATGGCAATAAAAGGACACTTCTCACTATCCTTTGTATATGTGGTCCTGCTCTTTCAAGAATTTTTAAAAACTGAGACTAATAATATTCATAATAATAATCCTGGCCAGAAGACAAGACCGAGTTAACAAAAAAAGAGAACCTGTCAAATAGCTGTCCTGGCAGACCTCAGTGTCAAAATAAAAGTAAAGGAAAAGAGACGGGTACTTAGATCTTGCTAGAGAACTAAAAAAGTTCTGGAACATGAAATGAATAATGACACCAGTTATACGAGGTGCCTTCAATATGTTTCCAGACTTTTTTTGTACAGGCATTTAAAATTTCGTAGATTCTTGACAATTCAGTATGTTATTGCTATACACCTTATGAGATGACTGACCAATTTTTATGATTCCAGGTTCAAATGAACAGCTACAGCAGGAATTTAGTGTAAATACAGTATCAATGTCAAAAACAGTTCCATTTCAAGCAATTCAGTTTAGCATAATTACGCAGTTTAAATGTAAGTACAGTTTGTCCAAAGAATTTCTATTTCAAGCTATTCACTTTAGTCAAACAGTTCAGTTTAGCATAAGTATGCAGTTAGGGCCTTATCTATGGATTAAATAGAGCTATCAGGTGCAACCATTCCGGGCCAAAGTGGACCTGGGAGCAATGGCAATGAAAGGATACTCCGTATTCCCCAAAGATCCAGCGTCACTGGAATCTCACCATCGTATTGTTTAGTGTCATATTATCAGGAATCGCATGGTGGGTGGGGTCTTATCCCTCTGCAGAGAAGCAGTTGGTGTATTCTACAGCCCCAGCTAACTGGGCAACTCAACATCGATAACAAGGTCACTTGTAAGAATAAATAAACAAGGCAATGCTCTGAATTGTCCAGCAGGACACATGATGTAACGGTTATAGGCGTTGGTTCCCTAAGCTTCTAAAGAGACAATCATCTGGAGGTTGCAGGTTCAATCTTTACTGCAGGTGAGTAACAATACCGGAATACTTAACACTTGTACCCGGTTATGGCTAACAGAATCAGAACAGGTGACCCCCGTGGATTCAATAAAGGACGTAGTTCGAAGTTCCGTGAGGGTTCCCGAGTTCGACAAATACCCGAAGAAAGCCGGAGGACATATCGGCCGAAACGTTGTGGAAATAACAATAAAGATGAAGACAATAGTCCGAAAATCCTTAATGATAAAAATTAACTCATTTCTACCGAACCTTACGATAGAATCCCAACACGTACTCCTCGAAAGTTATTGAAAAGGGAGTCTTCGGGTCGCCCTCGACTACAGTCAGCCGAATTTGATTTTTATATAAATGATAATTATCTTTTGTAAATAAATATATGTACATGTTAGATGTTTAATTTAAACCGCCCTGTCGGCTGGGGCTGTAGAATACGCTGTCTGCACCTCTGCAGAGGGGGTAAGAACCCCCCCACAACGAGTGTCCAAGATATGACACTAAACAATCTGATGGTGAGGTCCCACTAATGCTGGAGCCTTGGAGAACACGGAGCACCCCTTCATTGCCATTGCTCCCATGTCCACTCTGGCCCAGAATGGTAGCACCTGATAGGGCTCTATCTATGTGTTAAATAGAACTAACGGCTTACTTATGCTAAACTGAATATCTTGAAATAGAAATGTTTTTGACAATTGAACCGTGCTTACATTTGAACTGCGTGCTTGTGCTAAACTGAATTATTTGAAATAGCACTGTTTTTTGACATTGAAACTGTATTTATACTAAACTGAATTGTTTAACATAGACCTGTTCTGACATGTAACTGTGTGTAAACAAAATCTGTACTTTTACTAAACTGAATTAGCTGAAGTAGAATTGCTTGACTAAACTGAATAGCTTGAAATAGAAATGTTTTTGACAATTAAATCGTACTTACATTTAAACCGCATGCTTATGCTAAACTGAATTATTTGAAATAGAACTGTTTTTTGACATTGAAACTGTATTTACACTAAACTGAATTGTTACATATAACTGCTTGAATAGTTTGAAATAGAAATGTTTTTGACAATTAAACTGTGTACTCATGCTAAACTGAATTGTTTGAAATAGAACTGATTATTTACTTAAAAATGGATTTGGCGTTAAATAACCTACAAAGGTTGATATGCCATAAAACCCAACGAGCCAAACCAAACTAACGTTAATTTAAAACCCTAGTTAATGTTACATATAGGACGCATACCAAAGTAAAATTTGATCCAGAAAACCTTAGCTGTGTAGATCGCAAAACAAAGTAGCACTACACGATTTTGACTGAAGAAAGGAAAAGTTATTCCAAGAAATTATGATACAATTTTCGAAGAGTTGAAAGAAGAGATGAATACATACTTTAGCGCGAAACTATGACGCCAACAACTTCGTGAATCTCGCGCTTAAATAAATGATGTTAACTCTACAAGATGGCGTTGTGGTTAACGAGCTCTACTGCGATATAGTAGTAAGCGAATTCAAACCTGTCGGGGTGTGGGGGTTGTATGTTATTTTGGTTATTTCAGTAGATGTGCATTCATACTTTACGGGTATTGCTCTCTAAATTATTCCCACCACAAATACCACACAAAACTTTACAATCGCGTAAAAAAAATGGAATAGAACACAACGAACATTAAACAACAAACAATTTAATATGCATATAACAAAATATGAAAACAAACAAAATACATGATGTGTAAATGGCCTTTTGGAAAATAATGTTTGACAAGAAAAAAAAAATTTGTTTAAAGATGTGTGTATGTTCATGTTAACGGAGTCCGTAAATAAGTCGTTCTTACTTACATTAAGTTCATAGCGGGTTTTATGATTGTGGCGACAGCGTGTCGCGTTGATGAAAGAAAGTTTGTCGGGTTTTTCTTTTGAATGTGATTCTCGGCCATCTGAAGAGAGGTCATGAACTTTAGTTGAGGAAGGAAAGGAATTTGTCGGACACAGTATCGGCTTCTGCTTTACTGGCTTAGTGGCTTGTCTTCGTCTGTGTTTTCGTTTGTGTGTTAGTCTGTGTGTAAGTTTGTGTTTTTGGCTCCCTAACTCTGTGTTATTTATATCCTACAGGTGGATCAAAGAATCGTCCTAAAATTTTGGCGTGTAGACATTTATTGACCAATCAGATTTGTATTTTACTATTTTATTTTCGAGCCTAAATATTTTGTTAGTTCACTTCCGATCCTATTTTTCTAGAATGTTCTATTCTATTTTTTTTAGCTGATTGGTTGAAAAATATAAAAATGTAATTTAAATGCTAATGCAGTTTTGATCCTAAATTTCTAGAATGTTCTTAAGTATGTTTTTATTGCTTATTTTAAGACTAGAAAAAAATGTGTATCCTATAAACCCCTGTCGTGATGGAGGTGTCCTCGTGGTATAATTGTTAAACCGATGGACTGCGAAATAGTAGTAAGCGAGTTCGATTTCCAGTCGCGCTATTACGTTCACTTTCAGACAAATATCCTTGAGAAAGGTATGAACCCCCTAATCCTCCCGGCTATGGGTTAAATAGTACATCTACTGTTCTTTTAGGAGAATGGCTTTGGTATTAAATAACCTACAAAGGTTGATATGCCATTAAACAAAGAAACCAAACCCCTGTCGTGCCATTACGTCCACTTTCAGACTAATTCCCTTGGGAAAGGTATGGAACCACTTATAACCCAACCATGGATTAAACAGTACCACAACAGTTATTCTACAAGGATGGCTTTGGCATTAAATAACCCACAGAAATCGATATGCCATTAAGCAATTTAATCAAATCCAAACTACATACATAGCTTCTTTTATTTATTTATTTTTTTTTTTGGTAAAAGTTTAACAAATGCTAAATTTTAGTTAAATTTAGCTGATACAAAAGCCGAATTTCTTATAAATTCATTCTCTCTCTCTACTCCTCCTCCCTCTCCTTCTGTTGCATCTTCCCGCCACAACAATCGACGCAGCATTAGGGACAAGTGCTGCCCCAACTTGGTAGTTTTTGTTGGACACTAAAGATCAATGAATCCTGGGCGTGTTTTCTGACGTTCAACTGTTCTGTGGCAGGAGGTATCGTCCATAGTCGTTATAGAAAAAGCATATTCCAACACTGCTATGGGTTATGTTAATTTATTTAATTCAATATCTGACTATTGTTGGCCTGGAACAGCTTAAAAGATCCTGTCCGACAAATCCCATCAGGTTGTCCATAACAACACTGGGTTTTTATAGATCAGCAGATGGATGTAGCTTAGTAGTTACAACGTAAAACCAAAAATGAAATGGCCAAGATAGATAATCTCAGTTTAATAAGTGTTTATGCCAGTCTGTTCTTATCTCTCTATCTTTTTTTATGTATGTATGCATGCATGTATGTATTTGCCTATCTGTATTTCTTCTTTTTTCTATCTATCTCAGTTTGTTCTTATCAATATAACTCTATTTTTAGACAGAAACAGTCATAGATAAATAGATGTTAACACATTGACTTGGATTCTTAGATATCAAGAGGTGTAAATCGATAGAGATAGATACGAACCGGTTGACATCTTTATCTCAGCCTGTTCATCTCTTTCACACACACACACACACACACATACATATATATATATATATATATATATATATATATATATATATATATTGTCATACACAGACAGACTGTTTCTTTGCATCACAACTTATGAGTGTGGATAGATACGCAAGATGCTTTAAGCTTGGATCGAAACCAGGCCAACTTTACGTCAGCCTGATAATATCACCTAACAGGTATCAGCAGTCTCAACGTATATATATATATATATATATTGTTATCCACAGACAGACTGTTTCGTTCTATCAGAACTCTTCAGTGTGGCTAGACACGTAGGACGCTCGAAGCTGGGATCGAAACCCATCCAACTTTACTTTAGACTAAGTCTCAGACCACTCGGCCAACAAGCGGATTACGTTGGCTAAGGGAATTTTTTTAAAGGTATCTATGTAGCAACAGCAGCAGCGTCCGTTTGTTTACATTTTTATACCCTATCGGCTACCAGAGTGCTCAATTCTTTCGAAGAGCTTTGCATTATGCGAGCGGTGGCCGTCAATTCCTTCGTTGGAGAGCTCAAACCCATATATATATATATATATATATATATATATATATATATAAGAGAGAATTAAAGTAGTGTAGACATAGTCAGCGAGGCTGGGTAACTGTCTGTTTCTCACCTATGCCATCGTCAGACCCAGTGGCGCAAATGGTGGCCATCATTTTTTATATGGTTATGTGGGAAATGATGGGAAGGGTGATCTAGTTTATACTGCACCGTTATTTACATGACTACATTGAGTTAATCTCGTAATGTGTTAGTTTATTTATTCAATTAATTAATTAATTGATCAGTTAATTAATTCCTTGTGTTTTTATTTATTTGTATTATTATTATTATTCACTCATTAGAGCTTTTCACTTCAGCGTTTGCCGATGTTTTTTCACTGGAGTCTGAATAATAGCAAGTCTCCTCAAGTTTCCAGGACTCTTCTTAGTATTCTGACCGTTCTCAATAATGCTGTCGTTTGGATGGTCTCCACTCGTCCGCCAACCTCCAAGTCCTCTAGTCCCTTTAGTAAATCCTTTAGTAACTGTTCCAAATGCACTAATTACAATTGGTATAATTGTCACCTGCATGTTCTACAGTTTTTTTTTTCAATTCCCTTGCAAGGTCGAGGTACTTATCCTTCTTTTCATATTCTTTCAGTTTTATTCTGTGGTCAGCCGAGGCAACAAAGACGAATATTTTGCAAGTTCTCTTTTTGTTGTTGATTATTATCAAATCTGGTCTTCTGGCCGGGATTAGGTGATCCGTTTGTATGTTGAAGTCCCATTGGAGTTTATACGTGGAAATTTCTAGGACAGGTGCTGGGTTGTGCATAGACCATTTGTTAGCATGGTTGAATTTAAGTTTCTTACACATTTCCCAATGAATCACCTTGCCGCCCCAGTCGTGTCTCGCCTTATACTACCTCTGTGCTAATTTGCTGCATTCGCTTATTATATGATTGATGGTTTCATCTCTGTCACCACATAGCCTGCATTTGCTATTTTGTTGGGTCTTATTTATTCTCGCTTTGATATGATTGGTTCTTATGGCGCTGTCTTGTGCTGCTATTAGGAGAGTATTATTATTATTATTATTATTATTATTTAACTCTAAGCGAGTTTTTCACACCAACGTGAGTTTGAACTCCAATTACATTCACTTTCAGACTAATACCCTTGGGAAAGGCATGAACACCATTATCCCTCTATGTTGGACTGCAACATCATAGTGAGTGAGTTCAAATCCCAGTTGTGCTATTACATTCACTTTCAGACTAATACCCTTGGGAAAGGCATGAACCCCCTTATCCTCCAAGCGATGGGTTAAATAGAACCATTACTGTTCTTCGGGAAGGATGGTGTTGGCATTAAATAATCCAAGAAGGTTGATATATCATTAAAGAAAGAAACCAAACCAGCCTTAGTTGGAGGTCTTTCATAAGAGTTTGAGTAACAGCAAGTGTCCTCGGGTCTCCAGAACTTTTCTTAGTATTCTGACCGATTTCAACCATGCTCTTGTCTGGATGGTTTCAGTCTCTCCTCTGATTTCCAAATCTTCTCAAATTTTGGGGGACAGTTCCAAGTGCACCGACTACAATTGGTATCACTGTTATCCTCATGTTCCGAAGCTTTTTTTTTTAAAGTTCACTGGTAAGGTCCAAGTATTTGTTTGTCTTTTCTTGGATTTTTACTCTGTCGTCTGCCGGAACGTCAAAATCAACTCGATGGCAAGTTCTTTTATGTGTGTGTGTTAATTAACACTAGGTCTGGTTGTCTGGCCGATATTAGGTGATCCGTTTGTATCTCAAATTCCCATAGAATTTTTCTCGTCCTAAGACGGATTCTAGTTTGTGGACATACCATTTGGTACTATGGTCAAAATTCAATCCCTTGCACAATTCTCAGTGGATCACTTTTCTCACCCAGTCGTTCTTAGTCAAGTTCTCCTTGAGTACTAATTTGCTGCATTCGCCTGATTGTGTTTTATTCATTTAGCTTTGCTTTTATTTTAAATTAATAATTTATTTTATTCATTTATTATTTGATTCATTTGAGATTTTTTGACACGAGCGTTAGTCGATGGTTTCTAACTGAAATTTAAGTGGCCACAAGTTTCCAGGACTCTACTTAGTATTCTGTCCGATCTCATCAATGCAGTAGTTTGGATGGTCTCCACTTGTCCTCTTATTTCCAAGTCCTTCAGTCGCTATAGCAAACCTTTAATGACTGTACCGAGTGCATCAATTACAGTTGGTATCACCATCACTTTAATGTTCCACAGCCTTTTCAGTTCCCAAGCAAGGTCTAAGTACTTATCCGTCTTTTCGCCTTTTTCTAAATTTCACATTATTATTATCATTATTTATTTATTTGTAGTACATAATCCAGACAGGTTATGAATTTCAACTATATATGGGACCCGAACAGGTACTACGATTCTCAGAGTGGACTTGGGAGTAATGGCAATGAAGGAGTACACCACACTCTCCAAAGCTCCTGAACAAGAACTTCTCGACAAGAAGCAGTTTAGTGTCCAACCAAGGATAGAGAGGGGTACGATTCCCCCAAGGAGAGCCCAGTCAGTTGGGGCATGAGAATACAACGTGTGTCTTGAATATGACACTGAACAATCTGATGGTAAGGTTGCAGTATTGCTGGAGCTTTGGGGAATGCGCAGAACCCCTTCATTGCCATCGCTCCTAGATCCACTTTAGTCCGGAGTGGTAGCACCTGATAGTGCCCTATCTATGGGTCAAATAAAACTAAACAGTGTACTTATGCTAAAGTGAATTGTTTGAAATAGAACTGTTAATGTGTATAAAAATGGATTTGGTATTAAATAACCAACAATGGTTGATATGCCATAAAAGTGACCAAACCAAACAAAATTTTGAGTGGAAGAAAAATGTTTATTATTTCAATTAAATAATAATCTATTTAAGTTCATTAAGAGTCTATGTGTTTCAAACGAGGGGCTATCTCACTGAGTGGCAGGCATATAAAATTTGTAGACGAGTTTACCAAATCTACCATTTGTAACATAATGACCGAGGGATTTCGGTTTATGCCTTTGGGTTTAGTTAGGCTGAGAACCTTTCGGCTCAGCACATGGGTTAGTTAGGTGCAACATTAACACAGGTGTTCACGCGTGCACGCAGAGCGGACGTGTCACTCACAGATGTCACAATAGCCCGAAATGGCAAACGGGGTTACAGGGTGCGGGTGACGTCACGCACCGGAAGCGCGCGGAGGATTTTAGGGAATTTGAAAAAAGTCAGTGGGTTGAGTTGAGACCTGCCTCGGGGGAAGACGGTTGACTTTCGCTTGCTCGTGGAAGCCTTGGGCTGGTGTCGCACGAGATGGAGGGGGGGAGATGAAAAAGCCAGAATAGAAAGATTGTTCCTCTCTCTCCTTATGTCGAAGAACCTTTAAACTCAAAGGTAATAAAAAGTTTCGTACCTGATCAAAGAAGTCGTTACGTGTTTTTCGAATTTCGAGATTCCTATGTTCTATGTTATATATATATGAACATTATATGTCCATTTCGCGTAGCCATATCCATATCATGGCTATGGTACATATTTCTCTCTCTCTCTCTCTATATATATATATATATATATATAAAATAAGAGTGTTGGTTGTCACTAAATCACTTTGTAGGTATGTGTCGAACCAAGTGCAATATAATATGGAGAGTGTTCAATATCTAGGATAGAGCTATTATATAATAATAATAATAATAATAATAATAATGATTATATATATATATATAATCCATGGAAAATAGTCTGCGACCCTGGGTTTCATGGAGTTTTTTGTAAAACAACAATCATCTGGCAGTTAAGAAGATGGAATGAATAGAAAATCGAAAATACGAAAAAATAGAGACAAAAAATCATTGGGATTTCGTTTATGTGTGGTTTTCCATGGATTAAATATATATGTATATATCTAATACATATTTATTAACTATATATATACGTCTATATAAAACAGTATTTGGCATTAAATAAACTACAAGGGTTGATATGCTATAAAACATAACCGTGGTGTAATGGTTATCGACATAGAAAATGGACACGGCGATATGAGTTCAAATCCTGGACGAGACTGGACGAGACTGATTGCATTTCACATAGCACTAATACCCTTGGGAAAGGTATGAATTCAATTATTCTCCCTCCAGCTATGGGTAAATAGTAGGGCAGAGTAGGTTCTTCCTTGGCGAGGCAACTAGTCTAGGAGAAGGAAAACTCTGAATTCAAACCTGTTAAACTCCGCTTAAAAATTGACCTTGTGTCATATCCTAACCGAGCAGAGGGGTTGGGTAAATATGATAAAACATAACCAACCTACATAATGATGAACTGCGAGTCATACCATGAGAGGTGCCCACTAAGGTCATTTACTAAGCCAAGTTTGGCACAAGGCCAAGTGTATGGAGCGCCCAGTAAGAAAACTGTAGGAAGAAACAAAACCATATTTTACAATGACGAGTGTAGTATTGTGATTACTTGTGTATAACACTCACCCCTAATTTTGGACAAGAAGATTCTCGTGAGAAAAACTCTTGTATAATACGCACCGACTTCTTCTAGCTAAACTTAACCTTGGTTCAACTTTTTATCGGTTCATACTTATTAAAAATAACAAT